>JABFPO010000089.1:0-12036 GCA_022817385.1 Macroteleia sp. ZL-2020
ATTTAATATAACTTGTGCGAATCTAAGCTATTTATATTGGTCAAAATAAAAGCAAATGTTTTTCGGTGCCAAAACAAAACAGCAATTTGATGAGAAAGAAATATATGTCCGTCACCTTTCAATAAGTGACGTAACTCTCCAGTCAACCATGAAATTCAGAGCAATACCTCAACGTTACCGTGTAAACCCAACTTAAACCATTCCTCTCCTTACTAGATTACACTTGAACATAACTTTCATTCAGAATATATGAAGGAGTACGTTCAAGTGTAATCTAGTAAGGAGGGGAGTCGTTTGACCTAAGTGTACGTCGCGCAGTAGCAACGCAGGCGTAAACCAAGCGATACGCAGGTCATTCGCTATTTCCGACACAGAGTTATCGTTTTGTTATCGCATCTGCGATATTTTTACGTTACCTTTGCGTTACCTTTGCGATATCTTTAAGGCAAAATTGCAATGTCACTAAAATCTAACCCATCAAAACATGAGACCTACTGAGTTAATCTTGCGATACTAGTGTGAAATCTTTACGTTATCCATGCAATATAGTTGCGACATTTTTGCGTTATCGATTCGATATCTCTGCTATATCGTTGCTAGTCTTTTCAAATCATACATAAAAATATTAATGATAATTTATTTTATACGGGAAGAGAAGGAATTGAAGTGAGAGAAAAACACATTAGTTCTATTATAAACATTTTATTTATTGTTTGGTGACTCTAGTCGTTCAAGATTTAAAACCTAACCTCAACAAACCATACATAATCGCACTAAATACGTGGATAACTCGCGGACATTTTTACGGTCTTAATTGCATCGCTGATGATGCTTAGCTTGGCGTAACACAACGAACAACCTTTCACACAAAACACAATAATTGATATTAATTACAAAACTCTATAAATCTAAACGCTCCAAACGACTTCGAAGTGTACGAGTCTGAAAGCCAGGCGGTAAGCACGTCAGCGTCAGATGATGCGAGCGTAAGTCAATGGACAATCGCAGCGTTATTCTCACCCCTACAGACGGAATCCGGTCCGGAATCCGGCCCGGATCCGATATCGGAATCCGGCTCGGAATCCGGTCCGGATTCCGGCTTGGAAATTGACAACGGATTCCGGGCCGGATTTTTTTTTTGTTTTAGATAAAATTCTACATTTTACATTTTAATAAATATGTTTTTACTATTGTAACATAAAATTGCATTTTCATTCTCGCTTGAGCAAGGCATACATAAAATTATTCTCTTTATTACTCCCCAGTTGAAAAAAAAATTAATATATTTTTATTTTTTATTTTTCTTCGTTTCTTTTTTTTTTTTTCTTAATATTATATTAATTTTTTTTCGGCAGAATTAACAGTTTTATTTGAAAATGGTATAAGTATAAATATACGCTGTTTTTAAACTTATTGTATCATGAATTGACGATGTTGATAAACAACTATTAATAAGTTGTAAATACGCATTATAACAATTGTTTGAGTAATCGCCGCTGTTTGTAAACGCTAAATACGCATATTGCAATTTGAAAAAAAAGTTGACGCTACTCGGAATCGAACTCGGACCGCGCGGACCTACGGGACATAAGTCAAAGACCTTAACCACTACGCTAACGACGCTATGCTGTCGACCCTCCAAAAACACGCGCTCACTCGTACTGTCATAATGAAATCTGGCTGATCTGAAATGGCGCACTTATTTAAATTATGCTCGTGATAATATGTCACTAAAAAATCGATTTCTAACGGTTAGTTAATCGATGTAAGAATAATAGAAATATTTTATTTTAAAATGTAACAATACTTTAAAAATCATTTTTC
Source organism: Macroteleia sp. ZL-2020 (assembly GCA_022817385.1). Lineage (NCBI taxonomy): Eukaryota > Metazoa > Arthropoda > Insecta > Hymenoptera > Scelionidae > Macroteleia > Macroteleia sp. ZL-2020. The sequence continues at coordinate 1,825 of JABFPO010000089.1, forward strand.
AAAATAATTAAAAACGTTGCAAAAATATCTTGACAATATTAAGAAAACATTTAATAAAAGTATTTTAAAATCATTGTTTTACTCGGACATTAATATTCTTTCGAAATTACAGTTTCTACCTTCACTTCATCAGTGTTCTTTCAACATATTAATAAATAAACGTTCACTGTAATTATAAATAATAATTATAAAAATTAAATTAAAATAAATTGTATTTTTAATGATTATAAAAAATTAAATTAAAATAATTTTTATTAATAGTAATTATAAAAATGAAAATAAAATAATTTTCATTAATAATAATTTCTTAAAAATTATTTTTATTAATGATTATTAAAAAATAAATTACAATAATTTTTATTAATAATAATGTCACAAAAATTAAAGACAAAGACAAAATACAAATTAAATCAAATGTCATTTATTCCATTGCTTGCAATGATTGTGACAAACATTACATAGGACAAACTAAAAGATATCTAAAATGCAGAATATAGAAACAAAAAACTAGATCCAAAACAACATACCTCTTTAACTAAACATGTTATAGACAACAACCACACTATAAACTATGACAAAATTAAAATAATCAGTATGGAAAACAAATATAAGAAAAGAGTCACTAAAGAAATGATTAGCATTATTAAAGACATAGATTCAATGAACGAAAGAAGTGATGTTCAACATCTAAATTTGATTTATCACGGGTTGTTTTAATAATAATTTTTACTAACAATTGAATCCGCCACGCTGTAATCTTAAAATTAATAATTAATTAATAAATCACACAAATCATACAATACAAAAGTATTATGAACTCGAAAATAAGCAAATTATACATATTATGAAAAAACAAAATACATAACTACAATATTCGTTTAATAAAAATAAACTAAATAATAAACAAATATTTAAAGAAATAAGGACATTTAATTACAATACTCAGAAATAACGTCTATCTGGTTCGGTGGTTACCAAAAGCGCGAAAAACGTCATTAAAACATACCAAAAGCGCGAATTCATATAGACCAAAAGCGCGACTTCTAAATCGCCCAAAATCGCGAAATGAAATCAACCGAGACGGTCGTAAAATTGAAGGTCCGTTGGCTGGTCGGACCCTCATAAAAAACAGCGTCATTTGGTCTGCACATGTGTATCCTTTACGTTTTTCAAAAAGGTTAACATAAATTTACTTTATGATAGTTTTCCGTAAATTAATGATATTTTAAAATTAATAAAATTAAATTCAAACCTCTAATATACTATTTATGACGAAATGAAGGAATCAAGAATAACAGAAACTACTTCTGCATCGAAAGATTCTGCATTGAATCTGTTAGATTTATTGTCTTCTATATTCACCTGAATTTTAATTTTTTGCAGGGTATAAATTATTATTATTAATGTACATAGTTTGAACTTACCCGTAACAAAAAGAACTTGTTCTTTGACTTGGTGTCTGTTTTCCATAGTGACACTATTTACTTTAAAATTGTCTATATTTTCCACTTGCACTTATAAAATATAAAATATAAAAAAGTAAAAAAAATGTAAATATAATAATTATAATAGAGTATACAATATTTTTATAAAAAGTCACTAAATATATGGTTTATAAGTTAATAAAAATTAAAATTCACACTAAATTAGCACATTAACACTAAAATTAGCACATTAAAATTAACACTAAATATTGATTTAAAATTAAATATTATAATTACACTACGCAAAATTCAAAACTAGCAAAATTCCGCCTTTATCAATTACTCGCACGGACTTTTAAAGATTTGTAACTTCGATGTCACACAACGAATGAGGAAATCATTCGTTTAACATTTGCGTTCCGCGCCCTTATCGTTCGTTCGTATTCGGGTACCGTCGGTTTTAAACGACCAATAACGTTTACTATCGATGCTATCGATCAACCTTTCTATTTGTCAATGATCTACTACTAGGTATGGCCTAATGCACCCGAACAGCGAATACAAAAGTGGTACGAAGTGACTCGAATTATTACGAATGATACTTTATAAACTTATAGTATTTGTGTTGTATGACATCTACGTCGGCTGTTACTTTTTAAACCGTCTCGCAGCATATAGTCCGTTTGAGCAAAGTGCTAAGTGTTTCTGAATATAAAATTTGTTTGGAAAAAATAGGACATCGAAACAGAGTACAGAATGAGGTACTTTAATAAAATTATTAGAACATTATAGTTAGCGCATGCGTCACAAATTCACTTTAGTTTTCATTGTTAATTTGATAAGTCTATTCCATTTTTTTCTTCCATATGATATACCCATAATTTTTAACTTAATAACGTTTTTCTTAATTATAATAACGTACCTGGAAACTACGTAGAAACGCTTTGAATATTTAAAAAAGCCTCTAAAAAACCATATAAGTGCATAATACTGTATGAATAATGTTCACATCCGGACATGAAATATACCCTAACAACACAAATCTCCTCAGAATATTTTAAAATGTCCTGAGAATATTTTAATCTCCCCAGAATATTTTAAAACGTCCTAGAAATATTATGTGTTATTAGGGATAGTTTCCTGAGGATATTATTTAATATTAAATAATATTCTTAAAACATTCCCAAAATATTCGAACAGCGTTAAATGTTAGCTTGAAATAATTCATAGAATACTATTGTAATATGTTGATTATATGTCTTCTTCAAACTTGAAGTTAACACTGACATATTTCGATACATTTTTCCTGCCCAATAAATAAGTGAGAAATTCTGAAAGAATTTTCAACATTTCTTAACGTAATTTTAGGGGTCGCTTAATTAATGTCATACAATTTTCACTCCCGTATATGTAGTATTTCATATCAAATAACTTATAAAACTAGGTTTAAAATGAAGGGAATCTGTTAGTAAGAATTGAATTATAATGCAGTTACTAAATGTTAAATTCGTCTTTAAATAAAAAGGAATTGAAAATTAAATGTATTATGTATTATAAATTAAATAATTATTTACATTATATTTATTGTAATTACAGACTATATGTGAAATAAGTGTTATAATAATTTTAGAAAAATATTCAGAATCCTTCCCCTCCCCCCAACATGGGTCAAACTATACATCAAATAAAAGGACATTTTTCGCTGATTTTAGAACTGCTTTCAAACCGCGGCGGTCGCTTAACGTTCCTGAACTAAATGCACTTGAATGCAGAAATATGCATTTCAATTTTTGTGAATAAATCGGATACCACCCTATAAGCGTTGGATATTACTGGAATATTACTGTAATATTACTTAATATTATTTCGATATTAAAGTAATATTACTGTAATATTAGGTAATATTCAGTAATATTCCATGAATATTGCAGGGATATTATATGTCCGCTAAAAGTAATATTCCTGCAATATTACTTGAATATCCTAGTAATATTACTATAATATTAAAAAAAATATTGAAAAAAAAACAAAACGTAGAAAATGTTAAGTTTTACATTATAATAATTTTATTTGTTTATTGCCTGCTAGGCAGATAATATTTCTCCATCTTTTAGAATTTAATTATCTTTTTTGTAATATTACTTAATATTCCCTTTTTAATATTACCAGAATATTAATTTAAGCGGACATATAATATCCCAGCAATATTACAGTTATATTGGTTAATATTGTAGGAATATTAACTAATATTAATGAATAATCAACGCTTATAGGGCAGTAGGCAAAAAGATTCGTACGATATATGAAATTACTGAAAATTTTGAAGAGAATGCGCAAATGTGATCAACTTTATTCTTAATTCTACCATTGGTTCGTTAAATGCAATTTTATGCAATTTTTTGCACTTTTTTGAATTTAACATATATTTATATTTCTTGATATTGTTACAAAATCTGGAAAAATAGAAACTGTAAAAATGAAAACTGTGAAAACAAAATCATTCAAATCATGCACTATACACGCAGGGAACTGTTTTATTAAATCAACAAAATTTTTGGTTAAACCAACAAAAATTTGGTTGATTCAACAAACCTTTCTCTGCGTGTAGAAGTTCTATATAGAATGATTTTGTTTTCACAGTTTTCATTTTTACAGTTTCTATTTTTCCAGATTTTATTTTTGCAGCTACCGTTTCTGCAAATGCTATTTTCTTACAGGTTTTTTTTTTACAATTCTTTTTATGTAAACCAAAAAGAATAATAAAGATAATAACAAATTCACTGTGCTTGCTTCTACGGTGCATTATATCTTTATATTATTTTTTTTTATCCATATTAATTTTCCATATTTTTGTTTCATACCTAACGTTTTTATAGTGCTCAATTTCTGTACTTTTGTTTCTACAGCATTCAATTTTACAGTTTTTATATTGGACACTTTTGTTTCGGACGTTTTTCACTTTGACGCTGCCGTTTTTGCAGATTTTATTTTCACAGTGTTTATTATTACTTCGTACAAATTTCAAGTTTTTGTCTTCACAGTTATTATCTTTATGCGAAAAATATTACAATTATTACAAATTCACTGTGCTCGTTTTCACGGTGCTTGTTTTTACAGTGCTCATTTTTACATCCATTAATTCTTAATTTCGCTTTCTTAATTCAGATAAATTTATCGTATTTTGTTTTCACAGCTAACGATTTACTGTCTTTAATTTCTAAGATTTTGTTTTTGCAGCATACAATTAAATTGGACGATTTTGTTTTGGACGTGATCAAGTGGGGCCCCACCCGCTCTCTGCTTATAAATCGCTACATACATTATCTTGTAAAAAATTTTATGCAGATTTCAAAACAGTTGTCAAATCACGGCAATCTTACAGTTCAGCTGCTAAATGCACTAGAAAGCAGAAAAATGCATTTTTATTTTTTTCAATAAATTGCCAACCATTTTACGGAAAAGCTCGTGCAATACATAAAAATATCCTAAATTTTGAGAAGAATACGAAGATGTGATGAAAATTTACTTTACTTATACTATTTATTCGTTACATGCAATTTCATGCAATTTTAAGAGTTTTTTAGCATTCTCGCATGTACTGATTGTAAAAATTGCATAAAATTGTATTTAACAATGTAATAATAAAATTACGATTTCTTCTGGTTGCACCTAAGTATTCTGTTCAAAATTCGGAATAATTTCATTAATTGTACGAGTTTTTGCAGACTTCTTTGCCATATGTGTTTAATATTTATAATGCATTTTTCTGCATTTGGAATGCATTTTTCTTGACACTCATAAGTTATATATCTCAAAGGTAGTTATACCTCCAAAATTTGCATAAAATTTGCTTTTATTTGATATATTACACGGCGAGTTTGTAACAATATCAAGAAATATAAATATATGTTGAATGCAAGAAAGTGCAAAAAATTTCATAGGATTGCATTTAACGAACGAATGGTGGAATTAAGAATAAAGTTGATCACATTTGCGTATTCTTCTCAAAATTTTTAGTAATTTCATATATTGTACGAGTTTTTTTGCCCACTGGTATCCGATTTATTCACAAAAATAGAAATGCATTTTTCTGCATTCAAGTGCATTTATCTCAGGAATGGTAAGCGACTACCGCGGTTTGTTTAAAATATTTTGGTATAGGTATAGTTTGATCCATGTTGGGTGGGATCGATTCTAAATAATTACCTAATTTTATTTTGTGTTAAAACTGTTGTTTAAAATGTTGTAGGAAAATTAAATGAGTTAAAAAAAGTGAAATGTTTACTTTAATTTTTTTTGGCAAATTAAGTTATAAAAAAATTATTTATATAGCTAATGCGCTCATAATACTAAAAAGCTGTCGCTTAAAGCATTGTTTTAGATGAAATATCTTTTATTTTCTAATGGCGAATCACTGTAACAGTGCTGATTAATCACTATACAATCAGTGATCAATTACTATCATTTTTTACATAAAAATTTGATAATTATATTACATACATTTTTATTGTTAACTTAGTGTAATATTACGGGATAAATATTGTTTGAATATAATTTAATATTTATGCACGAAATCACTTATGCTTTAATAGATTTAATTATTGGATACAGCTAACAAAATAGTATATTATGATACCAGGGCGCGTAAGCGCCCGTGTATAATATGGTATTTTTCGTCACATATGCACGAAAAACGCCGTTTCGCTCCCTTGGGCGTTTCACGGAAACGGCGTTTGTCGCGCACTCGTAACGAAAAATATCGTATGCGCCATGGGAAATAAATGAAAAACCTCATCCTCGGGCGATTACAACCCTCGCCTTCGGCTCGGGCGGTAAACTTCGCCCTAGAATACGGTTTTTCAATTTAGTTCCCTTGGTGCATAATATACTATTATGCACGCAAAAGCGTGCGTAATCGTTTTCTATCATTACGCCCTAATAATGCCACGTATTAGGCACACAGGAAATATACATATTATTGTCAATTTCAACGAGAACGCATGGTTTCATTACATTGGGAACTTCTACTACTTCCGGATTTCTAATTGATAATATCAGTTTTATAAAAGAATTTGGAAAAACGTTTCTTGTTTCAACTTTATTATATACAATCAACTCTTTCCCAGATTCCTCATCTATTATAAATTCTTTAATCTGTACAAATAAACCATTGTTCAGTTGTGCAAAAGAATTATTCGATCTTTTGCATACTTTTTCACAACTGGAGTAAACGCTATTATCAAGCACCATTCTATTGTACGATTTAGCATTCGCCGACAAATTGTATTGTTCAATAAGTTGAATACTAACTGGTCTGAAAGCGCCGAAATAGCGAGCTCTGGTATGTTTTGCTGTGTAAATAGAATTTCGTGAACTAATACTGTTGCAGTAGTCTTCAGCACTTGTATCTGTAACTTTTGAATCAATAATTTGAAACGCTACCTCCATTAAAGCAAATCTTTTGATTTGTTCTTTCACCCCATTTCCTGCGTGAATATGTTTTAACACTATTCCGTTTCCAGATTCAAAGGGAAACCCGGAGTGGCACCACAAAGGTCCCCAATTCCTGACACTGTCAACCGTATGATAAAGTTGGTGCACATTGAATGTCATTTCGCTAATTCCGTACAGTCTTTGCGTTTCTGTAATAAAATTTAATAATAATCTATGAGCCGTATCTAGTTCTTCTGTCATTATTTTATTTTTTAAAAGAATATAAAGTGCATCTACGAATTGAAGCCAATGATTAGTATATGATGTGGAGAAAAATTGTTTTAAAATCGGGATACTATAATAAAGAACCCAATTCTCCCACTCTAAAGCATTCCAATGTTTTCGTGCTTCTAAAGGTCGCGTTAAACGAGCAATTTGTCTCGGAGGTTTTATTGCTGTCAATTGCTTATCTATTTCTTCTACATGATTTTTTAAAGAATATGCTACAGCAGGAAGAGCAGTTAACCACATCTCAGTAAATCGTCTACTTACACCAAGTAACATAGAATGCATGTAATCGGGTACAAATCCCGCAACAACATCGAAATGTGGATTTAATATTAATTGTGTAACATTCTTAAATCCATTGACAGTTTCTTTTGGACGTGTTTTTCTTAGTTCAGTGGCTTCAATCATATTACGTATTGCCTCGTCATGTGTTCTCTCCTCAGGTAGAGGTGCTATTATCGGAAATTTAAGACATCTGTCTTCCCTTGACCAAAGTCCTGGATGTAAGCACCAAGTACACCCGTATTTGCCATTGTACTGAGTCAATCCCTGCATGGGAGGTCGGGCTGCACTATCGACACAGCAACACAAACCGAACAACTTGACATTTTTTTCTTCTCCTCCCACATTGCATGTGACACCAATACTTGACAGTTTATTCATTTGCTCCATAAACGGAAGAAGGAAAACATTCATGTCTGGTTTTTTGTTACCAAACCAAATACCGCAAAGTACTGGCGATGCTAGTTTTGAGTTGACTGGAATTTCATTTATAAGTAATTGTATTAACCACATTGAACCTGTTCCTCTTTTGAAAACCAAAGCTCCGTCAGAGTTGAAAATATATGTTGCATATTGTTTTCGTACAGATGGTTCCAGTTTTTCTACAAATTTCTTGTACAATTTCCCATCATAAAAATCTTCATATATATCATCATGAGAAATTCTTTCATTAATTATCATATTATAATCTTCCCAGTGCTTTTCCAATAAGGAAGTAATCATGCATGATGGATCAATGGTTATGAAAAAATCTTTCTTTTCAACATTTTTAACATTAATAATATGATCGCAGGATGGGCAGTTAAACAGTTTCACTTCACTTTTTTTGTAAGAACCAAGGTATGTTCCACATTCATCACATAATGCATGATAAGTAGCGCCGTTGATAGGATTGAAAAGTTTATCAATAAAGTAACGAGTTTTTGGTAAAATGGGATACTCAAAGAAAGTATTAATTAAATTGAACAAATCTACAACGGCTGATAGAGGAAGTGAATGAACAGACGAAAATTTCAATATCATTAAAACAATATCTACTTTTGAAACTTGAATCGGCACGCTAACAATTTCATATAGAGTTTCATTGTCCAAAAAGTTTTTTAAAAATGAAAAATCACTTTCGCTTATATTATTTTCGTCGAGTCTTATGCCAAAATTTTCAAGTTCTTCTTCAAATTCTTCTTGCATTATGTCATCATTATCAAATTGATCATCATCTTCAGGTTCATAATGGTATTCTAGAAGTAATTCTTCCTGCAAGAAACGAAAAATATGTTTTTTAAATTCCATTTTAAAATTTGGTAAGAATGATATATTATGCACGACGGTGCTAGTACGCTCAAACGACACACGTACATTATTTTTTGTACTACGTCCACAAAAAACGACCTTTTTCGTGCCTGTTTAGCGTTCGCAAAGGAAGTCGTTTTTTCACTACGTAAATAAGCGTGCGTAAAATGAATATCCCGTGCGTAAAATGAAGCAGCGTGCGCAAAGTGAAATTTTGCGCACGCTACATCTATTTTGCGCACGGCATATTGATTTTGCGCACGCTGATGAAAACACTCAATGGAACTCAAAAGATCGTTTTTTGTGAACTTAGTACAAAAAATATCGTGTGTGTCTCGTGTGCAAAGGCGATCGACGCGAGGCTCGTTGCAACTCTCACCATGAGCGACCCTCGGCTGTCTCGGGCCGCTACGGCTCGATCGCAACTTGCCCGCGTCAATCGCCTACTTTGCACACAAGATACACAATATACTATTTCCGATTTCACCGTACATCTATATTTTTGGTATACATAGAAATTACACACAATTTCCTACAAATGTCCGCACAATTATACAAGGTTTTCCACGCTGTTTTCCACATGGTTCTTCACGTTATTTTCGGGGTCAAATTTGCCATGTTATTCCACGTTTATTTCCACGTTCATTTCCACGTTCATTTTCACGTCGTTTTCCACGAAGTTTTCCACGTTTTTTTTTGTCCGGGTTATCTCTCTCCCCAACACCGGTCTCCGTATACACTAAATTAAAGGCAATTTTACGGAGATTTTGAATCTGCATTCAGATCATGAATCTATTTCTGCATGAAACTATTCAAAAGTTTGAGGAGAATCCGTAGGTGCAATCAAAAATGATCTTAATTTTACAATTAATTCGTTAAATGCAATTTTATGCAATTAAAATTGATCTTAATTTTACAATTAGTCTGTTAAATACAATTTTATGCAATTTTATACACTTCTTTGCATGTATCATATACTTATATGAAGTTAAAGTATATAATGCAAATTTTGGACCTATAATTACCTTCCAGATGTGTGTTATAACCTGAACAGACCGGACGCATGGAATCCATTGTAATGTAAGATCAATTTAACATGGAAGCCACGTTGAATCGACGTCGAATCGATATTTAATATTTCTCAATATTTGCGATATTTACTCACATAGATTCTTGATAGATTCCACATGGATTCCAGGTGGAAAAATATTTTCGTGAAAAATTTGCCTATAAGTGCGATTTTTCGAATTCGACGTGAAATCCGCGTGGAATCTACCTAGAATCTACACGAAACATTTTCAAAAAAAGTCAAAAATATTAAATATCGAATCGAAGTGGATTCAACGTGGATTCCATATTAAATCGATCTTATATCCATGTGGAATCGATTATAGAAAGAGGAAATTTCGCCCGCAGATCTGCATCGAATCCATGAAGATTCCACTTTATATCGAAGTGTATTCCATGAGTCCGATCCGCATGGAAAGTATCGAAA
>JABFPO010000090.1:0-11920 GCA_022817385.1 Macroteleia sp. ZL-2020
ATTAAAATTAACGAATAACATTATCAAACTCTACGTTCATTACTTAGTAAATAAATATGATCCTATTGTCTTACACTTAAATTCTACACTTTTTTGTAAGTGTTAAAATTGTATTAATAAAAAAATATTTGTTTTACTTTTTAAATGATAATAATTTAACGACTGCAATAAAATAGGTATACAATATTTTTAAAAATATATATATATATATATAATTGTAAGTAATTTCTTTAGCATAAATATTATGCTGAACAATTGAAATTGATTCATCTTGAACGTCTATGTGTATTTATAATATTTTATTAATGAAATGCCTTGTTCTCTGAGTTTAGTTTCAGTTTTGAGGTTTCTCTTAATTTCACTCAGTAACAAAAATTACAGTTCCATTTAATAAATGAAACAATAACTACTTTAATTTCGGTAATCATAAAAGAGAAGAAAAACAATTAAAAAAGTGAATTACATATTGCGACCATCGTAGCCTTACATGAAAGTAAAATAAAAGCATGCGCACCTATAAAAGCACGTGTGTACTGGAGCATATGCAAGTTTTTATTTTTACCTTTGCTTTTATTTGAATATGCACATACATCTGTATTACTGCATTCGTATATAAGGTTACAGCGTTATGTACAAGTGTGAACGAGTACATGTAATTCGCGCTTTATATACTTCAATACTATTCCGAATGAAACGCTTGTTCCATTTACGCCCTTGTTTTGTTCTAGAACAAACTTCACTTTATGATACAGTTTCCTTTCATTTGGAAAACTGATCATTACTTGTTTTAACATTTTCATTTCATTTTTCAGTGAAACTAAATTACAATCAAAAATACAGTTTTGTTTCGTTTACAAACTTAAATTACTAAACAAAACTAAGAAAAACGTATTGATATTTTGAATGACTTATTTTTCCAATCAATACAAAAGACCACCGTTGATTGATGAGAGTTTTCGTAATTTCAAAATGAATAAAAAATTCATGATCAACTATTGATTATGTCTCGCCCAATAATTAACAAACCAAAATTCGTCTAAGAAAAAGAGTACGGCATCTCTTCTTCTCATAATTAGACGTCATACATTTTTTAACTTTCATTCGTTTCATTCGAGCTAATTTAAAATCAATTAAAGTCAATTGGAGCGCGGTTGCGGTGTTTTTCTTTTCCCTTTCGCAGTTTTACATCTTGGTTGAAGAGCAATTTACGGTGGCACTCGCATTTTTCATGCCCGCCAGTTTGCAAACGAAAATCTCATTTCAAATGTGTCGAATAATCAAAAGACTCTAACGCGTTCCATAACTAAGCGAAGAAAAAGTTATGATAATGATTGGGTGAAACATCCTCATTATTTGCGACGACGTAACAAACTTTTTGATAATAAAAGTTTTCGAAAAAAGTTTTAGCGGCACTGAAGAGAAGAGAAAAAAATTCACTGTGGTCGATAACGAACATTTTCTTGAACCAAATCAAGCAGATATATAATTGATAGTTATTTATAAACTGATTTACTGTTTCAAAATTTGTGAATCAATCATTGTAGGTAGTGATTAAATAAAAACTGAGTGGCCTTCTACTTGTTCGAGTTACAAAAAATGCATTGTTAAAGTCGTCACGTTGTAATCTCCAATATCCAATTGATTTTAAATCTGGTATGCTTCCGCGTCCGGGGAGAAATAACGTGCTCTTCTTCCAGATAGGTTGGTTGAGTTGAATCTTCAATTAAAACTTTCTTCCAGTTGGAAAATAACAACTGTGGCGGAGAGGTCGTTGCATGTCGAATAGGAAGGAAACATCACAAGGGGATCTCGCTTCTCTTTTCTTACCAAAGTAAATGAAACTTGTGTTGCAGGGATCGATTCAGAAATTAATTTATTAAATTGTAATATTTCAACGATTCATTATAACTGAGAAAAACATTGATCTATCGCATAAAGAATAAATTAATCATTTTTCACTTGGAAACTTTTGCACAAAAACATTATTTACGGCTCACTTTCGTAATTTATTTCGTCAAATTGGTCTAAATAGTGGAAAAAATAACGAATGTGTTCCAAAAACTTTTCGATTAATCCCTTTTTCAAAAATTGTTATCCAAACCGCAAAAATGCGCGACATATTTTGAAACGTTTTGTACGGGATAAAAGCTGACAGAAAGAGATAATCAAACAAAATGTTCATTGTCATCGATACGATCGGAGAAAAAAGGAACAAAGGGGAGGGACGAACGGTAACAAAATGCCAGGCACACATGTTCGCGCATACGAAGGCATTAGCCGCGTGCAAAGCGGTACGGACGGACGGACGTGCGTCATCTACCACGGCACGCTGTAATTGACGTGTCCCGTGAATGCACCCGGTCTGCCGGATGCGATTCGCATTAAGCACGGCCGTCGTTCATCGGCTCGGCAGCGATTCTCCGACGTCACGAAAGTGTAACAACGGCGGCGCGCGCGATAAATTTGCAAGCGATTTCGGAAGCCCGTGACGTCGCGAATTCATCCCGCACGTCCGGTTAAACGAGTCGTGAATGGACGGCGAATCGTCCGCCGCCGGACATACGCGCGCTGCCGGAAGAAGCGCGCATTGGAGGATACAAAAAGATTTATTAACTGCCATTCCGACTCGTATTGATATCTGGTTAACGGGACGTGCTCGGCTGCGTTGTTGAGCCGGTTCACGTGGATTTAATCGAAGGGTAACGTGACAAAGATTATAAACAAAACATAACAATTGAAATGATCAAAACAACCTTGAATCTTAAATTATTCATTTCCTTTAAAAAGGATCGAAAGTAATTAGATATCACTTAAAATCTATTATACAAGTAAAAGTCATTATTCTAATGTCAAAAATAATTTCAAGACTTTATAATAGAATTATAAAGAAATAATGGTTACAAAAGAGCCAAACATACTTAAAAGTAAACATCACGAAATTTTATCTGGCTCATCAAGTCTATGAAAGAACCACAAACAAAGAAGTGTGCATTAAAGTAATATACTATTGTACTCCAAATTTGTTATTCTTAAGAACAATTTTTACTCATTTGTACAAAATTTTGAATTCAATCTAAGTTCTTTGGTTTTATTACTAAAAGCAACAATTATTAAGAAACTGAATAGCGGTCCTGCGAAGCCTTATGACTGCGGTTTGGGAATTTCAGGGTTTTTCCATTTTCTGACAAAAGGAATGAGCCCCAAATAAATAACTGAAGGTCGCGGTTGTTTTTCACGATGAACTATTAGGCGTACTTCAAAAGGCACATATTCAACGCATTAGCAAACTTTCCCTGCTGTTGAAAAAGTATGAACAAAACAATCGCGCGAGAGCCGTGACGGTCCACAAAATCATCCGCGCCAGAGGGTAAAAGGCCTTCGACGACGAGTCAGTCGAAGAACGACGGTAATCAATTCTTGAAGCAGGGCATTGTGTGCACGATCCGCTAATGACAAGACTACGTGGATTTAGCCGGTCGCAGAGTCGCTCAACCGTGGTCCCTTTTATTATTAAAGGTCCGAGGGTTGCAACGAACCTTGCTTTGCCACACCAAAAGGCCTCTTATACCAGGGGTCAAAGAAATTCAAACGTAGGTTAAACGCACGTTCGACAGTGAAAAACATTTCCGCGAAAAATGTCCATTAGACATTTCTAATAAATATTTCTAATAATTTATTAACACACTCTGAATAAGTAGGAAATACATTATTTGTATTTATACAGAGGTTATGTTAAAATTAATTAAAATTTTTCGGATATATAATATGCCATAAAATACAAAAATTAATATAATATTAATACTCTACGCCAATATTTAAATCAAATGATATTTCGATTTTTAATCACGCACTAAACTTTCTCGTCTAATTTTCTCGAAAACGTCAAATTTCAGATACGACAGTTTTAATGGATTGTTTCCAGATACGATAGTTTTAACGCGTTGCGTGCAAATACGTTAGTTCTAACTAATTATGAAAAATGATGCTAAAAAATTTAATCTCTGAAAAATGATGACAAACGCTGAAAAGTCCAAATTTTGCTTGATTTTCAGCGATTGCAGTTATTTATCAGCAATTTTTAAGCAAATTTCAGTGATTTGCAGTGAATTTTCAGCAAATTCTCAGCAAATTTTCAGTGAAATTTTTCTACAAGGGAAGTTTGCATTACCCTTTAAAAATGATAATTTTCCTATTGATGAGTATATATGTGACTTAGAAAAAACGATTAGTAAATATGATTTAGAGACAAAAAACAAAATCAGAAGTGAATTTTGTAACATACTGAGAAATAATAAGAATAATACAAAAATGACATTTGAAGATAAATTCATCCTTAAATTAGAAAAAGAAACAACACAATTTTTAAAACAATATAAAAATAAATTAATTATCACAAAAGCAGACAAAGGAAATATAACAGTAATCATCAATAAACAAGATTACATATCAAAATGTCAATTATTACTAAATGACGAATCCACATACAAAATAATAAAAAAAGACATAACTATTAAATATCAAAGCAAATTTAATGAAATAATCAAGTTTTGGGTAAATAAACAATATATTACTAAAGAACAAGGGAAAAAATTAACGGTTCATAATGGAGTAATTCCTAAATTCTATGCTTTACCCAAAATACACAAAGAAGACGTACCATATAGGCCCATAGTTTCTGCAATAGGGAGCCCTTCATATAAATTGGGAAAGTTTTATCATTCCATTTTGAAAACAATCATAGGAAATAAAACTAGTAACGTAAAAAATAGTTATTTTTTGAAAAATATTTTAATTAACAAAACTATCCCTAGTAATTATAAAATATTCTTACTAGATGTTAAGTCCCTTTTTACAAACATTCCCATTGACATAATTAAAATAATAATAATGAATAAATGGTCAGAAATTGAAAACCATACAAAAATTCCGATATCTCAGTTTTTGATGGGACTTGAATTGATGTTTGAATATAACACTTTTTCATTCCATGGATTATTTTATTCACAAATGTTTAGTACACCAATGGGCGCTCCCTTGTCACCTATTTTAGCAGATTTGATTATGGAAAACCTAGAAGAAAAATGTTTTGAACAAATTGACTTCCATGTAGAATTTTTATATAGATATGTAGACGACATTTTGATATGTATTCCAGAAAACAAAATTGATGACATTTTAAATATTTTTAACAATTACCATAGTAGGTTACAATTCACAGCTGAAAAAGAAAATGCACAAAGACAAATCAATTTTTTTAATTTGAATTTAATTGTTATCGATAATAAAATAATCACCAATTGGTACAGAAAAAACGACATGGTCAGGTAGAGTTTTGAATTTCCTTTCACACCATCCATCAAAACAAAAAATTGCAATGGTTTATAACCTTGTTGATAGCGCAATAGTTTTATCTAATGAACAATTTCATGAAGAAAACTTGAATCTTGTAAGAGATACTTTAAAAAATAATTTATACCCAGAAAACTTTATAGAAAAATATATTGGTTTTAGACTTAATTATATCAAAAATAATAATGTAAGTACTTTTAATACAATAACTGACGATAATTCTGACAATATTATTTATACGTCTTTTCATTTTTCAAAAAATATAGATAACAAAATTAAATTAATGATGAATAAACTTAATATTAAGTGCTCATTTTATAATAACAATAAACTAAATAATTTTTTCGACAAACTAAAAGATAAAATCAAATTAGAAAATAGATCAAATGTAGTATACCAAATCCCCTGTCACGATTGTAACATGGTTTATGTTGGACAAACAAAAAGATACATGAAGAAGAGAATCTACGAACACAAATACAATGTTAAACAAGATCCAAGTTTATATACAGAACTTACAAACCATGCCGTAACCCATAACCATAAAATAGATTATGATAATACTAAAATATTAAAAAATGTAGACAATTATTATAAAAGAATAACCTCTGAAATGGTTCAAATAATTAAAAATGATAACACTATGAATAAACGAAAGGACGTAGAAAAATTAAGCATCATTTATCATAATCTATTTTAAAAACTAGCGCTAAACTTCAAATATTATGTACATAACATCGCTTATTGTAACAACGAAAACAATTTTAATCTATGACAATATTTAGACTTCAGTTCCGTTTTTACTATTGAGTAATTTGTACTTTTAAACTGTACGTGAATTTTATAATTTATGATTTTTATCCGTTTTGACATGTTTTTAACAAAACGCAATGTGACATCAAATTGTTTTCACGTGACTATGTAGTACAAATGAACAATAATTTTGGTTCAATAATTTTAATTTTTTATATGATTATATATGACATAATTTTTAAGGTATGTTATTTTTATTTTTCTACTGACTGAATTATATCGTTTTCTAAAATTGTACAACTATGATTACATGTTATAGATTAAACTAAGTTAGATTGTTTAATACATTCATATAAATTGTAGCTCTGAAGATGTTCTCACATGGAGAACGAAACGTTAGCTTGAAATAAATTAGCAATATATTTAGTCTCAAAAAAAGAAAAAAACAATTTTATTTTTCTTTTACATTCCCCGAGGTCCAATTCAGAATTTTATATAATTTTTCATATATATAAAATTATTATGTATGGATGTTATAAATAGTTCCTTAGTAACATTCATAAAGAAAGATATGACGTCTAAAGAAATCATTATACGCACGGAGAAAAATATTATGTTGAGCCAACATAACAATTTGTGTTGGAACTGCACAATAAAGGACAGGTAGATATAAATATTAAATACAGAGTAAGATGCAAACACAAATCTTTTTGTCTTTATCGAGTAATTTGTCGCCATCAACCAGTCTTTCGCGGCACACTACTCATTCGTTTGTGCCGCACGACTGATCCGAACTACCGAGTGTTTTGGTTCAAACGAGTCAGCGTTCCAGCCCACACGACTCAGTCGTTTGTAAGACATGACTTAGTCGTTCGTAGCGCACAGTTCAGCCGTTTATTACGCAAAACACTGACTCGTTCGCGCCGGAATAGTCAATGTTGCGCGGCGAATTAACAGATGGCACGGGATAAAACAGTGACAACTTTTTATAAGTGAATAGTGGCGAACTGTTTATGTGACGCTAGTGTTTATTCTTTGTATATTTATAAAAAGGTGAAGAATAGCTCCATCAATGAACAATGGATATTGTTAATGAACGTAAGTAAATGCATAATTGTATATTTACAGTTGTATATTTACAATTTTATATTTACAATTGTATATTTACAATTGTATATTTACAATTATGCATTTACTTACGTTCATTAAAAATATCCATTGTTAATTGATGCAGCTATTCTTCACCTTTTTATAAATACAAAGAATAAATACTAGCGTCACATAAGCAGTTCGCCACTATTCACTTGTAAAAAGTTGTCACTGTTTTATCCTGTGCCATCTGTTAATTCGCCGCGCAACATTGACTATTCCGGCGCGAACGAGTCAGTGTTTTGCGTAATAAACGGCTGAATTGTGCGCTACGAACGACTAAGTCATGTCTTACAAACGACTGAGTCGTGTGGGCTGGAACGCTGACTCGTTTGAACCAAAACACTCGGTAGTGCGGATCAGTCGTGCGGCACAAACGAATGAGTAGTGTGCCGCGAAAGACTGGTTGATGGCGATAAAGTACTCACTCGTTTGCGTAAGACATTTCTACATCTGAAATTCGCTGCACACGAGTCACTCGTGTGCAATAAACGAGTCACTGTTTCGTACTTCTTTCCGTGTATAACTATTCTTTTCAGTGCGGTCCTAACTCAAAGTTTACAGAGAAATCGTACACTGTTAAAAATTTGGTGTGAAATGTGAGTTATCAGTGTGAATACTTCACTCAATATAGAGTCTGAACAGGTCCAATCTATAACGGAGTGAAATGTTGCCGATGTGAAATTTTACTAACTTCTGCAAAGTTTAATTCAATTTTTTAGTTGATGTAGTGATGTAGGCAACACTTGATTATTCTAAATGCAATTTATAGTAGTTTTCAATTGAAAATTGTTTAAAGATTCGCCAGTTTATGCACGAGAAGATACATAACCTAATTAATTATTCACTCAAAACTTTACACCTTACACCAAAACCATTCACTCCGCATATTTTTAACAGTGGAGTGATTCATTATTGAATTTTCAATTATGAAAAAATTTCAATTATGAGTGTTCAATAATCGACGTTTTATAAACCTTCGTAAGATTTCATAATTGATTTATTCCATAATTGCGAAAAAATACATTTATGAAAGCTTATGAATGTTTATAAAACGTGAATTTATAAGAATTCATAATCGATTTTTTTCTTAATTGAAAATTCAGTAACGAATTACTAAGATTCCTCTACAGACTTTAAACAGGGTAAATTACTGAAAAAATCGGTGCTTCGATTAATCAGCTAACATCACTTATCCCTACTTGTGCCATATCTTGAAATAGTATATTATGCACCAAGGGAAGTGAATAGGAAAATCTCACCTGTGGGCGAAGTTTACCACCGGAGCCGAAGATGAGGGTTGTAATCGCCTAAAGGTGAAGTTTTCCATTTACTTCCCATGGTTCATACGATCTTTTTCGTTACGAGTGAGCGAGAAACGCCATTTTTGTGAAACTCCCAAGGGAGCGAAATTGTGTTTTTCGTGCACATGTGACGAAAAATTGTTTTCAGCTAATTTCTTTACATATGAAAACATAATCGAAGCTAAAGTGGAATAGGCCTACACTGACAAAAATCGATGCTTTCGAAATTGTTGGTAGAGCATGATTTTCTAGTAGAATCATGTTCTGGGGAAACCACTATAAAAAAACGCGTTTACTACGCACTACCTCTTGGGTAACGTGGAAAAGTGCACAGACCAATTATCAAAATTACAAATTTTTTATTCTTAACTTTTCCTTCTCCTCTGACAGGTAATGTAGAATTAAAAATTCCATAATATTATTGTTACAAATGAAATGTGTTTTACAACAGAATCAAGTGTCATTTTGTAAATACACTAAGGAAATTAATTCTCGCAATAAGTTAAATTTGTTTTGACATAAAAACCTGATGTTTTAATAATAAATTCAGTTTTCATTCAAATCAGACATTTATTTGCTATTGCAGAGAAAATATTTCTTTATGTAAACTTTTACAGAGTCAACTGGGTATTGTTTTTTTTTTTTAAGAGCCAATTTGTTAACTGATCTTCTGTTAGCAACGAACGTAGTTGGATAGCGAACGATGTATATGTTATTTAATAAGAACATATATAGAAGCAGACTCTCGTTTCTATTTCACAACGGCTCTGAAACGATTGAGTTAGCATTTCGTTTGTACTTGTAAAAAGTGTCTATATATGTAAAATGTCGTCACGATAGAATCTACATGCGACAACTGAACAGCAGCATGCAGCTTTGCGGTCAGACGTGCCATGTTGTTTAGTTGTGTAGATAATATATATGACACTATGATAAATAACACTTGATTTTGACTGTAAGGCATTTAACAGGATTAATTGTATAACTTTGCTTCATAAAAATTGTATTAAAATATAAACAGAAGCCCTCAACTATAACTTTAATAATAATGTTATAATAATATTATAACTAATATTTTAACGATTATAACGACACGACCATTGCGGCAAAATGTTTCTGAATGTAAATTTAATATATATTAATAACATTTTAATATTAATAAATCGTAAACGTTTCATTATTCAGTTATCATTAAATTTATAGGTATTTTATCAAATTTGACACTTAAATACCAACAATTATTTTCATTATTAATTTTTAATTAAAATTGCCAATAATTTTTGTCTTTAGTTTATTTGATCTTAAATAAAATTTTTAAACAAATTTGTTTGACAATTTACATGACAAAATGTATAACTACATTGGCCGTGAGGTTATAATGTTACATTCCGTAATACTTACGTCACTGTTCGAGGGTTGAATTCCCAAACATGGTTTGCAGAGAAAAGTTATTCTAAGTTGACAATTGTACAGTTTGAAACTGCCGGAAACTGCCTGATCTTTGAACCAGAGAAGTTATGATATAGTCTACATGGATTGCCTACTTGGGCTACCTACATAGGCTGCCTACGCGGGCTACCTACATGAGCTACCCTACATGGAGTGCCTAAATGGGGTGCCTACATGGGGTGCCTACATGGGGTGCTTACATGGGGTGCCTACATGGGGTGCCTACATGGGGTGCCTACATGGGGTGCCTACATGGGGTGCCTACATGGGGTGCCTACATGGGGTGCCTACATGGGATGCTCACATGGATTGCCTATTCAATTTTAGTTATTATAATAGAAGGTTCAAAGTGGGATGCCTATATGAGCTTCTGATATTTATTTTAAATATACAGTTTTTATAATAATTATCTACTAAATAAAATACTATGGCAAGGTCCCTAATTTTTATATGCAATTTTCATATCGAATTCCTATATAGGATTCCTATATAGGATTCGGAAATCGGTTTGGCATGCCATAATTTCATATGACATCCCTATGTAGGGTTCCTATGTAGGAATACCATATCATTTTTTTCAGCAGGTAGAAATTGATATATTATACGTATATTGAATGTTGAAATGTCCGCACAGTTACGTAGAAAGTAGCTATGTTATACGTATTATATACGTATATATAGCTTACTTCTACGTAATCGCGCGGACATTTCAACGTTCCATATACGTATAATCTATCAATTTATACCTTCATTCCACCAATGTTCTGTTGGGGTAATTATTTAAGGCATTGCATCATAAAGAGCAGTTAAATATAAATATTAAGTACAGAAAGGCATAAACGCAATACTTTGGTTTTTTTACAATTCCGATTTTTCAGTCCATTCTTCTTCGCAATATTTTTTTTTTTAATGTTTATGTTGATCTAACACACAACTTCTCTTTGTGTATACTGGGAACATTGTTTTTGAACGATGAAAATTATTCCAAAAAGACTCTTTGTACATAGCCTTAAAATGTTCAGCTAAACAAAAAAAAATCGACATTGGCGATAAAAAATTGCATTCAGGCGAAGAAGCCAAATTGCAACGTAATTTACTTTCGTCCATAAAAGAAATAAAGGAAAAAGACAGACTAACTAAAAGAGAATTGTTTCCCATGAATATCGACGATGTCAATACATGCAGTAACTGCGAAAAATTAAAAAACGTAATTGCTGAAATGGCAAAAGAGATTGAAATCTTGAAAAACAGTAAGTATTTGTTATAATCTTCAAGAAAATAAAACAAAGTTTATTGAATATAAAATTCTTTACATTAATTTGAAATTGCATTTACTTAATTCGAGAAATTAATAATTGTCTTACGTTAACTATTATGATAGGTAACTGGAACACAAGCAAAGGAATGAACAAGAAAAATATAAGAACGAAAAAGAACAAGATAAAAATGAACAACATCTCAAGCGAGAAGAATATGAGATGATAAAAAGAAACGAAGAAGGTGAACGGCATAGAGAAGAAATAAGACACAGTGGAGGAAAAAGTCGGAAGGAAAATGATCGCCATAAAAACGAGCAGAAGAGTGAAAAACGACTCAAGGAAAATGAGCGATGCATGGAAAAAGAAAAGCAAAAGAGAGAAGATCGATTCCAGAGAGAAAAAGTACACAAGAGTGAAGAATGGCTTAAAGAAGATAAATGTTGCAAAAAAGATCAATGGCACAAGAGAGAAGGAAAAAGGAGAAGCGAAGAACGATTTTATAGAGAAGAAATAGAGAGAGAAAAAGAAAGACAAAAGCTAAAAGATCGATTTCAGAGAGAAAAAAAACCCAGGAGTGAAGAATGGCGTGATGGGGATAAACGTTACAAAAAAGATGAACGATGCAAAAGAGATGATAAACTAAAGAGCGAAGAACGA
>JABFPO010000092.1:0-11847 GCA_022817385.1 Macroteleia sp. ZL-2020
AGTTGCTTCGAGCCAAGGTATCCACGGCGTAACCAGTCGCCAGTGGTATCTGCTTTCTGGGTGTACCAGTCAAACCTCAACCACAACAAAATCCCTAGTTCGGGAAATTTGTCGAACCTCCGCGTGAGTAACGACTGCGGCGCCCCGCTCAGTTCGTCCGTACGTCAAGTGGCGCCCAACGTGGGGCCAGAATTATCTGAATCAGTTGATCAGACGGACTCACCCTGATAAAATTGTCTTTACATTTATCATTCACTTGTGCTAAACAATGCTTCACAGCCCACCTCAAACCCGCAGTAGAAAGGCAAGCATGATGCACCAGCAAAGCGAAAACTCTTCCGGAAGAGATGAAACATCCGGTGGCGCCCACAATCCTGTAAATATTTCACTTGCACCCGAACCAGTAAGAAATACCCCAGATCCAGGGACTTTTATTCCAAATACCCGAAGTCCCGCATCTCGAGTGGAAAATCAAGGCTCTCCGGCATCAGGACAAATCCATTCAGAATACTCTGTTGTAAATCCGCCTCAAATGGCCTCGCTACAAATGAATCCACCTCAAACAACACCACCACTAGTTAATCCGTCGCAAGTGGCTCCACCTATACCTACCACGTATTATGACTGGGCCAATTTCATGAGTGCGTTAAAAGCAGAAGTCCCTAGTATATCCGAATATTCAGGTTCCGATTACGAAGATCCGAATAGCTTTATTGCAGAATGTGAAGAGCACTTCCTAGCACTCCGAACATCGCCACTACAACGGGTCAAGCTTGCCAGCAAAGCATTGCAGAATGATGCAGCCAAATGGTGGCAGTGCTATAAGAATTTGAACGTATCCTGGGAAAAGTTCAGAGAACTGCTGCTTTCACGTTACGACGGACAAGCAGAACGAATCAGATTGAACGCACAGCTCTTCTCGCAAAAACAAAACGAGAAGGAAGATGTTATGGTGTTTTTGCAGCAGAAGTACCAACTGTACCAACGCGTGCGACCGGACGAAGAAGATACTACGAAGGTCAAGGTCCTACTTGAGTTAATGAGGCCTAAACTGAGACAGCTAGTACGCTTGACTGATCCCCAAGATTTTGCCACCCTACTCACGCGGGCAAAGGACGCAGAGCGGGACATCCAAGAGCAACCTACATTAACCAAACCAAAGACTCAGGAGTCAGAACTAAAATTGACGAACCGGCTACCCAAGTCCTCCCAAGGTCAGACCCTGCCGCAACCGCAACTACCAAAATGCTGGTTTTGCCCTGAGCGGCATTTTAACCGAGACTGCCCCGTAAAAAACCAACCGAAACCGGAAAACTGGCGACAGGCGGCGGCAGAAAATCAATCCGTCGCCAACAACCATTTATAATTACGACAAACACTAACCTAAGGGACCTCCCGCAAATTCGGGTGCAGA
The DNA here is from genome assembly GCA_022817385.1 of Macroteleia sp. ZL-2020. Lineage (NCBI taxonomy): Eukaryota > Metazoa > Arthropoda > Insecta > Hymenoptera > Scelionidae > Macroteleia > Macroteleia sp. ZL-2020. The sequence continues at coordinate 1,415 of JABFPO010000092.1, forward strand.
TTGAGAACACGGAGATCATGGCAATAATTGATACTGCCTCGACAGAGAATATTATAAATTCAGCCCTAATAAAAGGCAGAGGAATACAAGCAACTAAACTAACAGTGGCGAACTTAGCCGCACAGCAGGCAAAACTTACTTTTATCGGCAGGGTGAAAATCGGAATCAAGATACAAGATAAAGTCAGGGAAGTAAATTTCTTAGTCGCTCCGGATCTTTCAGTACCCCTATTACTTGGATACCCTTGGTTAAAAGAACAAAACGTCATTATAGATTTGGCCCAAAATTTAATGTTCTTGGGAAAAGAAGATCGAACCATAATTCCGATTCTCATGGGAACGGAAGATATATCCAATGAAAAGGAAATCAACCAGAAACAAATTACAAACCAGTTTCCGCCAGAGTATCAGTCTGAATTGTTTAATATCGTCAACAAATTTGCACGCCTATTTGACGAACCCCGATTGATGAATCAAACTACATCAATCAAACATGAGATTAAGCTGACTCAGGACAAACCGATCCACCTGCGGTCTTACAGGTACTCCCCTGAAAAACAAAAATTGATCGAGGAACAAGTGCGAGAGATGCTAGATGCTGGAGTCATTGAACCTGCAATTTCTCCCTATAACTTCCCCATAGTTATAGCAAAAAAGGCAAACGGAAAGGTTCGATTCTGTGTGGATTACAGGGAGCTAAACGCTATCACCAAAGGACCCTCTCAACCAATTCCACACCTGCACGACGTCATTAAAGATATAGGTCCGGCAAGAATATTTTCTGCTCTCGATTTACGCTGTGGCTATTGGCAAATCCCCATGTCCACCGAGTCTAAAAAATATACGGCCTTTTCAACTCCAGCTGGAGGTACCTATCAATTTAGAGTTATGCCTTTCGGTTTAACTCACGCCCCGCACACCTTTCAACGATTAATGAGCCAAATCGTATTAAAAGGTTATCTAGGGAATTTTTGTTACTGCTACCTAGACGACATAATTATATATTCACAAAACTGGGAGGAGCACCTAAGACACCTCCAGTTAGTTTTTGAAAGGTTGCGCATCCATGGCTTGACGGCCAACCTAGAAAAGTGTACTTTTGGTGCACCCGAAATAGAATACTTGGGGCATCACATAAAGAGCGACATAAACGAAGCTCTACCAAAGAGTATGAAAGCCATACAGGACGCTCCAGTCCCGAAAACCCGCAAGCAACTACAAGCATTTCTGGGGACTTGTAATTGGCTGCATGAATACGTACCGCATTACGCCACAGTATCTGCCCCATTATCTGATCTCTTGGGAAAAAAGGTTTTTCGATGGACAGAAAAGGCGGATGAGGCTTTCCGAAAGACGAAACAACTATTCAACCAACCACTAAAACTATACCGGCCGGATCCCGAAAAAACATTCGTCTTACAGACCGACGCATCAGGCATTGGAATGGGTGCGGTCTTATACCAAGAAGGCCCAGAAAAACAAAAAAGAATCGTTAGCTTCGCCAGTGCAAAGTTCAGTCCAGCAGAACAGAAGTACCACTGCAACGAACAAGAGTGCTTGGCCGTAATCTGGGCCATTAAAAAATATCGAAGATATTTAGAAGACAAACCCTTCACCTTGCGCACCGACAGTCAAGCAATTACCTGGCTGAATCGCATGAAGGACACGCGGGCCAAATTAACCCGATGGGCCATATTACTACAGGAGTTTGATTTCAAAACGGAACATTGCCCCGGGAAACAGAACGAATTGCCCGACGCACTATCCCGTAATCCCGAAGACATTGCCCATGGTAAACTGGACGACATTGACAGGATGTTGCCACCAGAAAAATTACCTATTATCTGTCTTATTGAACAAACCAACATTTTTCGCCAAGTCCTGGACGAGCAACAGAGGGACCCACAGATAACCTCACTCGGGGAAAAGAGAAATTTGATCTCACGAAAACAGGCTTTGACAAAAATCGAGAAAAACTTACTCGATAATTACAGAATCCACGATGGGATTCTGTATAAGAAATACCAGGAGAAATGGTTAATTCTGGTACCCACCGAATTACGGCAGAAAGTGATTTGGGAATTCCACGATTCAAAATACGCAGGCCATCCAGGCACAGAAGAAACAGCAAAAGCTATCCAACAAACCTTCACCTGGAAAGGACTTTTTTCCGACGTGAGAAAACACGTTCACTCATGCCATTTATGCTTATGCACCAAACCGGGGAAAAATGAAGAAACTGGTATTCAACGACCCCACATACCCACACGTCCGTGGAGAACCATTGCGGCTGACCTGATGGGACCGTACCCGAGAAGCCCACGAGGAAAAAGATACCTTCTGGTAGTTACCGATATGTTTTCCCGTTGGGTAGAAGCATTCCCACTGAGCAACTCCGAAGCGCCTACCATACTAACGACCTTAGAAGAACAAGTATTTAGCAGATGGGGCTATCCAAGGGCGATCCTGACTGATAATGGTCCCCAATTCTCCGGCACGAAATGGAGAGAGGCGTTAGAAAAGTGGGAAATCCAAGGATGGACAACTCCAGTCTACCATCCTCAAGCAAATCCCACGGAAAGACGTAACCAAGAAATTAAGAAAGGTTTACGTCTAAACCTGCAGAACCAAGGGCACCAGAACTGGGATAAGCACATCCCACAAATCCTATACAACTTAAGGATTCGAAGAAATGCCGCTACGGGAAAGACACCCAGCGAAATCCTCTTCGGTCAAACACTTCTCAGACCAGGGGAGTGGAAAATAATTCAAGGGCCCCCTGCCAATCAGGAGACACCAGATTATCAAAAGGTAATCGCACATCAACAAAACTACCTGAGTAAAATTTACGAGCCCTCGCCCGACAAAACCTGCAAGAAGGAGGAACTTAGAGAAGGAGACCTTGTTTACACCAGAAGACACCCGCTCTCCAAGGCAAGCGACAGGTTCCACGCTGGATTTGCCGCAAAATGGGATGGTCCTCATCCCATCCAACAAAGACTAAGTGAGGAAATATTCCTCGTTAACCACCAGAAGCACCACCGGAAGGACCTGAAACGTGCCCCCATGAGCACTGAGATCGACCAAAGGAGCAACATAGGAGAAGACCAGGCTCCGGTAGAGGACAACGAGGAAGAACTCGAAGACCACGCAGCAACTCTTCATAGCTACAATCTACGAAAAAGAAAAACTTGATAACTCACACATCCATCTACAACCCAAATACTTTCGGTTTAAATATTTGTCAAAAACACCCGGGCGAATTGACATCTCGAGAAAATCATGACAAATATTTAAATAAATATAACCTTAATACATCTAATACTTCAATTAAATTTAAAAAAGATAAATAATTAGTAAATTAACAGAAGCTCCAAATTTGACAAGTTAAGGTTATAATTTTATCAAAGTTACTTACTTAATTAAGTTTAATTTACAAATTATATTTTAATAATATTGTTTAAATTCATACTTACAACATACCATACCTCTAACAGGTTTCTTACCATTTACAAGGACAGCCGCTACTGTCAAACCTGTATTTTATTATAATAGGGCCAAGTCCCTATAATTAATCCAAATTTTGTTAAATCCTTAATCCTTGATCCTCTGTTAATCCTTTGTTTTAATCCTGTTTGTTTAATCCAATTAAACCTTTTGTTTTTACACCGAATCCTAATAGTAAAATACCTGAAAACAACATAAACATTTTAATAACCTATTCAAGTTAATTGTAACACAGAAATAAATGAATTGATCATGACGAGTTCCAAAATTTAATTTTAGATTAAACTATATTTATGATTTTTCTTTTAATTATTTATTTCTGTGACAGAGATCAAGAAAAATATTGTATTAAATAAGAGACTATGTATAAGATTATAGTTAGATTAATGTATTTTTATAAGGCAATTGAATGTTAAGTTTTTCGCTAAATTGTTAGGTTAAGATATGTAAATATTGGAAAAAACATACCTGTAAAGAGTAGAAAAACCAGACGAAGCACCAAAACAATTCTTGGCCATTCCCCAAGACAGCAAGTTGTGCATGTCTGACAGGCCAAACAAACATTGCGACATTTGCAAATGTCCAAAACAAAACACCGGGCTACACCGCCAAATCATATGACTCGTATCGCACTTACCGACGCCCGCTACGCTGACTTCGTTATCGGCCCGCGCGAGCGCACGTGATCCAGAGCCGCCATGATGGAGAAACTAAACCGCGAGATGGCGCACACCCGAAAAATTGTAACTCGCCCGTGAGAAGTTTGATGTTTGTAATTTATTTAACTGGCGCTCAAGCAACGGAGAGACAGATCTCCCTTCTCGCCAAGCGACGTGTTCTTAAAAGCTAAATAAAGAAAAGAGTTACTAACTTGACGACTACCTTTCCTTTATAACCCTTATCCCTATAAAGCTATTTCACTCGGAGCGTTCAGTCGCTCGGGAATAACTTTATCTCTCTTATCCGAGTTCCGTCTACGTGGAGCGTTCAGCCGCTCCCGGAAACCCTCCATTCCCCGGCTTCCTTCAACACCAGGGTAGATGCCCCGAAAAAGGCGAGCTGGTAGAAAATACCAACTCCGGGCTTCCGAACGACGACGGGAGGAGCAGGAGTACCAACTAGCACTTCTCGAGGGCCAGATCCAAGCCTGCAACTCAGAACTTGAACTTCTGAGGGCGGAATCAGCCTCCGTGACTCCAGTGATAATATTTGAGGAGCCGCGAATACTTTGGCGACTGATTCCCATCGCAGTTCCCGAATTACCGGTTTCTGGTCCATGGAGAGTCTTTTTGGACACTCTAGACTCGGCTACGACTGCGAAAAGTCGTCCAACGATCGTCATTGACGAAGTTTTCCCGTCTAGGGAAAAAGCGCTTTCCGCTGTTAAGCGTCGTCGACTCCTCCAGTTGTTCGGAAGTTCCTCACCACCGGCCGCCTAATCTTCGAGACCTATCCCTATATCAACCGGCCCTTCTCAGGGCCCATACAAAATAAAAAGAAAACTTCCCTTTTCAGATTCCCTAGATACGTTCCGGTTAGTTCCACGAAGGTGTTCCGAATCTAGGGCGTCTCACTCGCCGCCGAACCGATTCTGCGAGCATTCAGTTGCTGCAGGTCGGGACTTACCCGGCGTAACCAGCCGCCGGATTTGTCTGCCTTTGGAACTTTGACCGATTCCCCCAAAACACTGAAATCTCCTAGTTCCGGCGCATGCCAGACCACGGACCGCCATCCAGGTTCCTCTCGCCACTACTGTGCCTCCGCACAAACCAACGACCGAGGAATTATATTTTGAACACTAGGATTCACCCATGACTCCAGTGGTCTAGAGTCCCGGAAGGTGTTCCGAATATAAAGGCGTTTCACTCGCCGCGGAACCGGTTCGAAAGCATCCAGTTGCTTCGAGCCAAGGTATCCACGGCGTAACCAGTCGCCAGTGGTATCTGCTTTCTGGGTGTACCAGTCAAACCTCAACCACAACAAAATCCCTAGTTCGGGAAATTTGTCGAACCTCCGCGTGACTGACGACTGCGGCGCCCCGCTCAGTTCGTCCGTACGTCAAAGTAACTACATGTAGCGAAAGTTATCTTTTTTATTTATATTATTTCACTTACAAAAATTTACATATTCAACTTATTATAAACTTGTACTTTAACAATGAATAAATCTATAATTAAATTTTATGAAAAAGAATTAATCTAAAAACAAAGATTCCTAAAAAAGTGATAATTATAAGAAAATAATGTACGTTTAATCTACAAAGTTTCAATTTTATAAGTAAAAATATAAAGATCTCGTTAAGATAAATGAATCTATATAAGATGTTAAAAAAAGTATATGAAAATTGTATTTTTGAACTATGAAAAAACAATTGTACACACTGAGACAAATATTGTAAAAAAATTACTATGTTTTTCAGTAGTATTAGGATATAAGCGAGAAATGAAATTTTTTTCTATGTATAAATCATTCGAAAACCATTAGAAATAGATCTTTTCATGATGCAAATTTACTATTATTTGAAGTAAATTTTTTGATCTTACGTTTATGTCAACAAAATTATCATTCATTTTTTTGCATATATACAAATAATAATGATTTCTTATTAAACATTTCTTATATAAATTAGAATTTGAAACATATAGTTTTAAATGTCAAGACACATTTGTGAAAAACCATTAAATAATTTGAAGACGTTAATTAAAATAGAACATTTTTTCAACTGCAAATTTCACTATAAACACTTAGAAAGTTAATATTGAATTCGTGAAACAGTCTGCATTGCGGAAAAATTATATCCTACTTATAGTCTGATAAACCCACCAAATTTTGTTAACAGCGCTAGATTCTTTAAACTATTAATTCTAAGATAATTTCTCTTCGTCTTTAGTGCATGCGCTATATTTTATAATCACTTGTTTTTCAGTTTTAAAAATCGAATTGATTTATTCTAATTTTTTAATCAATTATATTTATATAACACGTCTAAAGTACACAAGTCAATGATATTTTAAAGAGATAGTCGTATTAAAAAATACTAACCAAAATATAAATAATAATGAATAAGTAAACAACTGAAGTTCAAATGAAGAAAAAAAAAATAAATGAAAATGAAAATGAGAAGTAAATTATTTTTGGCTAAAAATCATCTGGCTGTCTCCTTAAATATCATACTTTCAAACATATTTTTGAAAATAAAATTATATCTAAATAAGACAATATTATGTTAAAAGATGCACGGATATGATCTACACGGTGGACCACCCCCTCAACTTCCTCCGCCTGGAATACTTGGAGGTCCACTTAATCACGGTGGTGGCGTTGGAGGTTGTTGCGGAGGTCATTTGCCCCCTCCGGGACATCATCATCTTGGCGGTGGTCCAGATATGGGCCAACACCCAGACAGTACCGACAGTTATGTCACTTATCTCGAAAGTGACAGCGACTCGTTACAGCACGACGCGGGAAGTTCATAGTGCCGTCCTTTAAACCTGCATTGTACAATAACAGACCCTCTCAATTAGCCACAGGCACGTTTATCGTTTAGAAAACCGACCTTGGCTCATGTAGAAACCGACACAAATCGAAAGTGACTTATATGAATAATAGATTCAAGTCATTATTGTAAGTTTTTACTGAAAATCGATTTTGTAAAATTACAGTGAATTAAAATATACAGTGTGATTCCTCGTCACATACATTAGTATAATTAACTAGCACGCATATGGTACCTTTTATTCGTTGTAATTTTACGTTTTCTTTCAGTGTAAATCAGATTATTTGGCATTCAGAGTCACAAAATTACAGATGATGCTAGTTTCTATACAATTTCGTCTAAGAAAGTAGCGGTGTCTGACGACATTAATGGATGAATTCTGAATTAATATTAAGGTAGAATTTTGCAAATAAATATGTTAATTTGACAGATGTACATATTGCAATTGTGATAAGAAGTTTGAGATAAATAAGTTATCTTTTTCTTTTTTTCTCTTGTCTATATTTTTTTAATACAAAAGTTTTTAAAAACTAATAAAATATGTGATTTTGTATTAATTGTTTTAGCAGGATTGTAAATATTTCTTAAATATTTAAAACTGTCTAAGAAGTTTGCCATACCGACCACTGTACATAAATTGATGGCGCTTTTTAGATCACCAAATTTTGTAATAAAAAACGGCGAACATCTTTAGACCGTGGAAAAACTATTTAAATCAATGGAAATTTCATTGATAGAGTTTTTCCAAGTATTTTTCGTTTTCATTAATTGTAATACTAAACTCAATTGTTATCGTTTCACTGTTAGTTAATTTATTTGTATAATTTTTAAACATTTCGTTAATTAACGTGATTGTTAATACGAACCGTAAGGACTCTTCCTTCTTCCTTATTTTAGCGTTTTTGTTTTAATTTTTGTTTTTTGATCGTCATTAACACGTTGTTGATATTCTTATGTACATAATTTAATGCACATTTAGAAGTTATGTGAAGAAGATACAATTTTTTACTCATAATCTTATGTTGAAACAAAAGTCACACGACATCCTGTAATCATAGAGTTTTGCGTGTAAAAACACATTCTGCATTTGCATCGAATTAATGCCAAAGCGTGCGAGTAATTAACGAACGCACTTTTGTAAATAATACTCGTGTTTTAAAGATGTCGATGGGTTATAAGTAAGTACTGATTCAAAAGGAAAAAATAAATCGTTTGCATTGATGCTATGTATAATTGCATTTTTTATGCGCGTGTACATACAATTATACAATGTCACTGCGAATGATATGTTTATTTATTTTTACGCAGTTATGCACTGAGAAAACGATATAGTATAATCTATCTAGTAAGAATTTAATATAGTATGTGCTACTATATAGCTAAATTTATTTTTTTTATCTTTTTTAAATATCTTCTATTTTTTAATTAGTTAATGGCATCTATTGTACATTTAATTTTAGAATTAATTAATATCTTCAAGTTTTCCTTGATACATATTTTGGAAAGTTTATCCTTGCACTGAAATATCACAATAATATTTTCTTATGATATTTCTGTATATGAATTTATTAATTATGTACATAAATTGGATTTGTGTTAATACATTTTTTAATCAAGACACTGTATATTACCATGAATATCAGACTAAAATTTTTCACAGTTTAATAATCAATATTTTCAGATATTTTAAATATATTTTAACAGATACATTTCATAATTTAGAATTGTCATGTAAAACCATACGTTTCTACCTTGTTCATTGAATAATTAGTTCTATTAATTAAATTATATTTTCTACATATATGTAAACTGAATCAAACTATTTATCATCAATTTTTTTGAAATACATTTATAATTTACTCATGTATATACAAAATAAATGTAATGATTTATGTAACATCAACCTTATAGAAGTAACCTTTCTATAAAAATGAAGGCAAATATGTACTGGAAGTTAAATTGTACAATAAACCAATTATAATTGCTCAAGGTAAACGTGTACATTTTCTTTTTGACAGCAAAAAGAATTCAATAAAATAATTACAACAATTAATTTACACACGAAGATTTAATTTCACTCCTATAATTAACCGAATTTATCGTTTTACAATATTTGAAATTGACTTCATAGAAAACGTAGATTAAATAAAAAAGAAAGCAATTCTATACGAAGAATGCACGAAGTACAATTTCCGTTAAAAATCATTAAAAAAGTACAATTGAGTTTATCAACAGCACGTGAATGTATTTCTATAACTTCAGTGATTGTATCAATTAAAAAAGTCGGTTGGATAATTTAAACCACTGAATTACCGTATGAAAATACTTGTAATCAACGGACAAAGCTTCATACAGTTAAAAATACGCTTTTCGTCTAAAAACGAAGAAAACAAAGCATTACATTTTCGCTTTTGTTGAACTGCGTTTCACTAACAAGTACTTTCTTTTCAAGCAGGCTCAAATTCACTTCAATTTTTCAAGGGAAACATAATATCTATGATTAGATGGCGTGTGCAGCCGACACACACCACTGATGGATTTACAGAAAATGACAGTATTATTTTTAAGTTTTTAATATTGGTACTAACAACGTCCATTATCCACGCGTGACCGTCTAATAACGGCTTGAGGAAATAAAAATGATAGTGTAATTATCATTTCATTGTGATTTTCTAACGCGAAATGATTGAAGAGATGGTACACATTGTTGTCAAAAGTTTTCATTACTCAGTGGCTCCAATAATTCGTTGTAAGAAAAATCAATCAACAGCACTACATTATACAACGGTACCTCGTTTAATTTGAATATTCGAGGACTTGAGTTCATTTAACGCTACAAAAGAAATAAAAACCACTCCATATAGAGTTTTATTTCAATAAATCAAAATTGCTCCTAGGGAGAGTACGCTACTTTATGAATACATGAATATTTATAAGATTTATTTGAATTTCTTATGTTTTAACATACCAAACGCACAATGCATTAGACATTTGTTTTCTGTTCGTCAGCCTGACAAATAAACTTTAACAATATGAAGTGACGTGATAATGTCATGAATATTAAAACCGATCTCGTGATTAGTATAACATTTATGTATCATTAAAACGATATTAAACGTTGGCTCACGTTGGTTGCGATGATTTGTACGTAAAGTTGAATTTGTAAAGTCATTTTCATGTAAAAAAATTTGCTCTTGTACAAAGTGAATAAATTACCATTTGCTCAATTGATATTCAGTTACAATTTTTTTCTTTTACCTTTCAACTATTAGATCGTTTTTAGAGTTCTAACAAACGAATAAACACTTCCCTAACGGAACATGGTGGTTGAAAAACGTTATTAAAACGTTGCATCAACGTTGCTGTAACATTGTATCAACGTTGTATCAACATATGAATGTCAGTTGATATCGGGTTGCATCAACGTTGAC
>JABFPO010000093.1:0-11847 GCA_022817385.1 Macroteleia sp. ZL-2020
ATAGCAGAGACAGGAAGAACCACTATGAACAGAAAGTCTGGCCAAATAGAACTGAGTTCACTCCGGGAACAAAAAATGTTATTTCAGAACCCTTAGTTGACCCTTCAAAAATTCTGCTCCCACCTCTCCACATCAAACTTGGTCTAATGAAGCAGTTCGTTAAAGCTCTGAACAAAGATGGCGATTGTTTCAACTATCTAGCAGAAAAATTCCCAGAAATAAGTGATGCTAAACTAAAAGAAGGCATTTTTGATGGTCCTCAAATTCGTACGGCATTCAGAGACGACAAATTTATCACAAAAATGAGTGATATAGGAAGAGCAGAATGGCTAAGTTTCAAGAATGTAGCTCGGAATTTCTTAGGAAATCGGCAAAGCGAGGATTATAAGATTGTAGTTGAGGAAATATTGGCAAACTTTAACAAATTGGGTTGCCTCATGAACTTGAAGTTGCATTTCCTTGACTCTCATCTTGAATACTTTCCAGAGAACCTAGGCGACTACAGTGAAGAACAGGGTGAAATGTTTCATCAAGATATCAAGGAAATGGAACGTCGATATCAAGGAAGGTGGGACATAAACATGATGGCAGATTTCTGTTGGATGCTTAAAAGGGACATTGAGCCAAAGAAACAGAATGGTAAAAGAAAACCATTGCATCGGTCGTTTGAAGATAAAAGAGTTCGATATAAAAGAAAGAAGGAGTAGAGAAACGTTTATTTGCAATCCCATATGAAATTTTGCATGCATTTTGGAATGCGACTCTGCATGCGTTTTTGCATGGGATTTTGCACGCGTTTTGCATGGGATTTTTAATACATTCACTACATCAAAATAGATATAATACATGGACCTGTAGTCATTTTCAATCAATTTTTGAGATTTTAACTAACATTAAATCCAAACAAAGCGAAAAATGCAGATTTTAGGGTGTTTTTTGAGATTAAAAGAAATTGGAGGGTGATGACGCAATTCTGGCCTCGGATTCGAATTCAGGGCGCCATTTTACCCAGGAAAAGTATATCCGCACTTTGGGTAAAAAAAAAATTTTTTGTGTGTGCCTGTGTAATGAATAATTATTTTTCTTTGATCATAAAATTCTCCCACGTTATTAGGAGGTCAGTATGGAGCTCTTTCTTAGACATATCACTCCTAAAAATTGTAAACTGCAAACACACTAAATTGTGCAAAAGAGACAGAAAAGAGACTTGCATTTCACCTTAACGTATTATTATACGTAGATTTCTGCGTTATTTTCTTTTCTTTCCTATGCATTTTCCTATGTTTTATTCTTTAATTTAATGTTAACGTTAAGAAAATGAGTTATATTTTTTTACACTAGCATATTAAGAATGTATTATATAATATAGCAGTACAAATATCACATTAGGTATATGACAGTTAAACATAATTTATAATAACTTTTATTATAATTATATGGAAACAGACAATTGTGAACAGACAATTAGTCTACTTCCAAATAATTGGTTGGAAAATTTACAAAATTATAGTCATAGTACTTTTGTAGTACATATTAGAAACATTTATTATATTAATTGTTAAGTTACAAGTATTTAACAGATAGTTAAATAAATCTTTAAATGAACTATGAACATATTATAAAATTGTATTATATCAATTTGTTAACATATATTTATTAATTAAGTAATACCATATTATATTAATCGTATAAAATTTCAATAATATTATGTTTCACGTTTAGTAATAAATGATATTATGTTTTTTAGAGGAGAATATTTTTTTATTTTATGTAATATTTTTTAGTGCTTTTTTTTAATGTGACATTTGTGCACTGTGATATTTTTCACTATGATATTATTTTAATGTGATTTTTTTACTGTGATGTTTTTAACTGTAACATTTTTAAGTAATACCTAGGTTGCAAAATGTATATAATTCGAAAGCAAAATTTAATTGCATAAATGATTTGCAAAAAATTTTTATATAAATGTCATATAAATGGTTCAACAAAAGAAAATCTATTAATCCTGCATTGAAATAAATTTAAACTTATCTTTTGCTTACCCTAAGTTTGGCATGGATATTTTTTACACGGAAAAAATGTCAGGCGAGCCAGTAGCCCGACAAGTTGCGCTACAATCTAAAATTGTAGCTTTGCGTTCAGGCGATCAGCGCCCAATTTCGAGCGCGGTCGAGTTAGGTTAAAAGATTGCTTAAAAGGGTTAGCGACTCGCCAAAAGTGAGATAACCGTTCGCTCAGTGGTTACGTTGTGCTGGGTTGCGTTTTTCACCTCTCGCAGTAGCACAACTGCGCGCAGTAACCGCTTGATTTACCATTGTGCTGTCGCAGTTACTGCGCGCAGTTATGCTACTGCGAGAGATGAAAAACGCAACCCGGTTCCCTCAATAATGGCGCTGCTGTGAACCCGACATTCTTTCCGTGTATGTTTTTATAGACGTTCATGTTTAAAAACATTATGCAGAGGTCATTTTTAGGAAAGAGTGAGGGTAAATTTAAGATAAGTTGAAAACCCTGCTCAAGGGAAGGAAAAGTGAAGCTTTAGTTAAGATAGGGACCGGAAAGAATACTTTTGTAATCCCATTCGAGTGGTGTATATTGTATTATGTAAAAATGAATACCTAAAAATTTTGATACATTCGGATTCTTTTGAAAATTTTTATTCCAATTTCTGTGGTAAGATTCCGTAGCGTTGTCCGTTTTTATTATTTCGCCATATACCGAAAAATTTTTCGGTTCCACTACATCCAGCCAGTATGCATTATAGTACTGGAATAGTGGTTCTAATATCTTTGCTACTTCTGGTAAGCACATTTGTTTAACGTATAGAAAACCTTCTCTTATTTGCTCGTGATTCAATAAAGCTAGTCCTATTAGCGAATTTATTACTTCCTGTCCATTTTTTTTTTATTTCTGCATCATGTATTAATTTTTCAATTTCCTTTTCGTTATTGCTCTCAAATGACTCATTTTGCAATGCGATATCGGTACGTTTCTAATTGTAATAAAAAATTGACAGTGTTATTGATAATATGAATAATATATAGCAACGAATGTAAAGTTACACTAACAAACATGAGATAAATGTTTATCACAATCTAAAATTACTTTATCTTAAAGTAACTTAATAAGAACATAAACTTTCGTTGGTTTCAAAAATCTTATTGAAAAAATTGTTATAAATTAAAAGTTTATTATAAAATTAATGAACTTTGTTATTTTCCTGTTCAATTATACAATGTAACATTGTAAATATACTTATTTTTTAATCTATACAATACTGTCAGGATAATTTTATAATTTCTTCAATAAAATTTTTCTCAGTGTACTGTAAAGGTTGTCATTTGGCAAAAACGGTCTTGAATAATGAAATCCATTTCATATAAACTATTCACGACGAATTCTTGGAAATTATTTTTCTACAAATTCAAATATACGAATTCCAAGAATTTATTCTTCGGCTGCTATATGAAATAGATTTCATTTTTCAAGAGTGTTCTCCCGAATGGCAAGCTTCACGCTATGAAGCAGGATTTTTAAAATTACAAGTTAGTACAAAATTAATATCAAACGCTCCAATCCGTGACAATAAGCTTGTATTTCACCTTGACAGATGCCAGTATAATCGATGTGCAGGGCGAATAACATCATGACACTCGTGCAAGTTATTTTAAATGATGATTAACATTATGTATTATTATAATACTTACATTTTGATTTTGTTCCGTTCTTGATAATTTCCCAGTAATGCCATATTTCCTGCATTTTTTAATTATAGCCTTTAAATAATTATTAATCAGTTATTATTGTTCTTTCAATTATAATTACAAAGTCAATGTACCACACCATATTAAAGTTTACAGAGGAATTATAGCTATTAATTTTTAAATTTTCAATTGTGAAAAAGTACAAAAATCTAATAAGGAGAGTAATATTTCGAGCTGGGTTTACAGACAAGTACAAAGAACAGACTGAGTTATGTTTTACAATGACATTTCTAAGGGAACACATCAATTGAAACAACGTTGAATCAACCTTGACCATTCCGCTGAAGTAACGTTGAATCAATCGATGAATGTCTCGTGACATAACGTTACTTCAACGTTCTATCAATTCAAAGTTGATCGCTCAACGTTGATTCAATATTGATGGCTCCACATTATTTGAAGCCTGAATCAACTCTCTATCAACGTTTATTCAACGATGAACAGTCAACTTTGATTCAACTCTGAATCAACACTATCAACATTGATTTAACTTTGTACCGTCCACGATAATTCAGCGTTTAGCTATCAATGTTGAATCAACGTTATATGACCAGACATTCATCGATTGACTCAACGTTGCTTCAGCGAAATCTTCAAAGTTGATTCAACGCCGTTTTAACTGATTTTCCCTTAGGGATTGAAGATCTAATAATAACTATTTAAAAAGACACTAATCACGATATGGTACGTAGGTTTGTATGGTTGCGTAGGGATTATAAATGACCTTACAATCATGTCATATATTTTCTTTAAAAACAAGGATAAAACATTATTATAGCAGAAAGGGGGGTAGATGAAACCATTTTATTGACGTTGAAAAATGTAAAATAGAAATTGTAAACGATTCACGTTGGAAACGCACGAACCACGAAACAATCAACGAACATGTCGCTCTCATGTATTGCTTCCTGTAATTGTTTGACTCGATAACAAAGGAAATATAAAATACTTCATTACACAAGACATACGTCGAAGGCTATAACGGCGGGCATAAGCTACCGCAAAGGAAAGGAGATTTCCTTCCTAGAAATGCTTAATTAGATAAAAATGGAATGAAAAATACAAGTTACTCTTACTGGCCATCAATTTTCAGTAAGATTAATGAAACCCAGTGTGGTTTTCTCTCAGTATATTAGTGTCCTTTTAAATAATTACTATTAGATGACGGATTCATTCCTCAAAAACATTCAGTCCACTTTTTGTATTCAGGATATTCTCATTTATTATAAAAATATTATTTTTGTGATAAATTATTATTGATACAAAAACTTTTCTTGTTTTCGTGGCATTCATAAGTCGCACTTGAAAATGTAGAATTTGCTGCATCACTGACTTATAAAATAATATTTATTAAATAAATAAGAATCTTCTGATAAACAGAAAATATACTGAACTTTTCTGGGGAATAAATTCATCGTGTAATAATAATTATTTTGGTTCAGTGTAACCCGCTTTTACTATCTTTCTGGTACAGTTTAAAGTTTTCCCAGTTCATATTCTTCATACGTGATTTTTTTAAAATGCTGCATTATATATTTTATTTGTTGCAAACGCTTGTGAACAAAAATTGGTCGAAATTAAAAAATTACTAATAAGTCTGGATTACTCCCCCGACAGCTCGAAGCGCATTAAACATAACTGGATTTTTGAAGAGTCAATTACGTTTCATATGACAAAAATATGACAAAATGAATATTAAGATGACCATTGTTTCCGTGGTAGCAAAAGCAAAGGAAAATTCATTCAATAAAGTATTTGAAATTAAATAAATATACACGACCTAGTGTGCTTGTCTTGTTTTTTTAACGCGTGTCCTGTTGCAGATATAATTTCCTTAATGTTGCGCACTCGTATACGGAAGAGAAATTAGCGCTTCAGATGTCCCGAAAAATACCATTATGGCGCATGCGTTATACAAACAGCGCAGTAGAAGCATTACAAATGGAACGCTCTCGCGGTTTGGGACTTCTGAGCTCCTACATTTAGAACGTCAGAAACACCTAACCTCTAATACAAAAGTTGTATTGTCGTAGGAACGTCTGAAGCGCAAATTTTCTTTTCCATGTTAGTATTTCGGGTTAATGTGTGTCGTAACATTTTGCCGACTATGCCTAAAATTGTCATGCACTGAAAAAAATAATAAGTTAAATAAACAGAAGAAACAAAGCTGGTATTACTTTTTGAAGGAAAACGGTTGTTAGATTCGAGTCCATCAGCCTTCCTGCAATAAATTTCAAACCAATGTTTACTACTGAAAATAAACATCTGTTCATTGAACTTGCGCTTAATTTACTTCTCCCACTCTTGATACCAAATCTTACCTCTTTCGCTTAACTATATATAAACCACAACTTTAACCCTTTTCATTCATTCAGAAGTTATTATTCCAGTTTCATTCTCGATATAAAGTTCTAGTGTGTATAACGAAAATTATACTTTTATCTTTGTACTACATCTTTGAGTGGAGTACAAGGAGTCAACGTCTGCAACATCCAGGACTACGTTGAGTGCAATTTCAACCAGATAAGTCCTTTCGAATAAATTACATCGCAGCAAGCAGCTGATATCAGTCTTTATTTTGATCGGGTTTGGAATAAATAAATAAAAAAAAAACGAATCTATTAGTTGTTACTGATCTTTTATTGGATATTTTGTCATAATTTTTGCCTCTTGGTGGTCTGTCGTAACAGACGTCGACTTTATCTTAAAGCTGGTTGTATCAAGCGATCTCGAATCTAAAAGTTAATAAATACATTTTGTTAAAATTGAATTTCATTTTACTTTTTCTGTATCAACTAAATATCATTACCGCGATAGGCGTCGACTCTCAAAACAGTAGCCGAAATCGGCAACCTTCTTTTCTGATACACAAGAAGTTATCTTTAAATTTACACATTGAAACAAAAGAAAGATGAATTTAATATCTTGATGTATCTTTCGATTTCTAATATTTACATATCGTTGTCCTTTACAAAGTAATTTGTTTAACTTTGTTTTTCCCGTTGATCTAACTTATTATTTTTTTTAGTGTGTTTCGGCGAGTTTGAGTAGGCGCTGCGATGTTGTTATGATCGTCATAATGTTGTTCAAGTTCGCGTCAAAAAGGTTCGCCTTCGTGCGCATCTTTTTCGGTTAGTTTTGGCGGTTGTTTCGTGATATGATAACGTGTCGTTCCGTTTGTGTCGTGTCGCGTGATTCGGCGGTTTTAGTTCAATCGCATGATCCATTTCGCAAGCAAGCACATGAACCTAATGAGAAGTGTCGAATAAGCAATTTGTGAGTTACATTAATTGATCGATTGCCCTCTTTATTATTCGTGTCTTTATAGGTGCTTAAAATAAATACTTTGTTTAATTGTATTTCGCTATTTTACTTATCCTCTGGATGTTTTCTCTTTCAAGTTTTCTCTTCATCCAAGGTAATAAAATTTATCTTTTAGATGATATCAACATTATAACTGAAGTTTGCAGATTAAAAGTGCAATCATTTCTATTCTAAGTAGACAATATGGAAACGCGATTTAACGTGATTAAAAGTGTCAATGCTATTTCATACGCTTTCGGCTGTCGGGCTGAGAAACTCATGAAAACCTGAATATTTTGTGAAATACTTGGACTTTTATTGACTTTTTCTGAGTTGGAAACAATGGGATAGAGTTTAATTTCTTAGAACTCCGAAAAAATCCATAAAAGTCCAAAAACTGAAAAAATTTAGGTTGTCTGGAGTTTTTTGGACTTTCTTCGAAATTTTTGGAACGTTTTTTTCCGCTAGCGAATTCATTGAATATATTGTAATAAGTAATAATAAATGTAAACAACCTGTACATGATGAAAGAAACAACTACTTTTCTTCACTTCAGGAAATGTAAAATCGATGGCATTGATTAAGGCCAGTTCAAAATCGGTAATGCATGAATGAATGTCTATTTTATGAGTAACATGTTGTTTTATGTATTGCAATATTGCTATATATAATTTTTCGGTCTTGTCAGACATTAAAACCCAAGCAATGGGATATATCTGTAATTTAATTAAATACCATAGTTATAAACTATAATGGAAAATATTATTATTGTTTATATTGGCGTGTTCGGTAAATAAGAATATGTGATATTATGAAAGGATATATTTATGTAGCTTGAATTGCATGTCCTTTAGTAATAACAAATATTATTCTTTCCCGAACACGTTATATGTAAATTTCGACTAAATTAATCATCTCATACTGAAGTTATTGCTTTTTCGTTTGATCGTTTAAAAATGTTCAACAATAAAAAATGAGAGAATTCATTGTAGTAGGGAAAAATCATTTAAGGTAGGTGTAAGTCTGTAATGATTGAATGTTTGTGTGTATTCCAAAATCAAACTTCATTATTTAAAAAAATTGGGTGTCCGATTACTTGGTTGACCCAACCCCTTAGTCGAGTAGGATTGAGTTTATTGAGGACTCATTTTCGTAGAAATAATTTTTCCGCTACACTGAAAAAAATATTTCAGAAAATTTGCCACAGCTTTTAGCATGGGAGCCACATCGAACGCATTCTAAAAAAAAGTACTATAGTTTGTAACAAATTGTGTTATATGTATAATTCAGTTATTTTATACTTATAAAATATTTTATAATAGACTATAGTAATTTTTTTCATAATAAGCTGGATGTAACTCCGATGCTAAAAACTATGGGAAATTTTCCAAAATGTTTTTTTCAGTGTAAAATATCTGCCAAGTTTCTGCTAACTGTTTGTACACTTAGCTCATTTTATAGCTATACCATTACTAGATTACATTTGAATATACCTTCTAATTAAAATATTATATCAAGATGTGTTTAAATGTAATCTAGCAATGGTAGGAATAAACTTAGTTAAGCGTACATACATTGAGACTAGCAGAGAGATATTTGGCAAACTTTTGTGTGCCATTTTCCAGAATTTTTCCTGGCAAATATGTCTTCTAGTCTCAATTTGCAGAAAGTTGACGGATACTTATTAGACATTTTAACACGGAAATTATTTCTTCAAGGCATTTGCCATGTTCGGGTGAGAACAATAATTTCTATTAATAAAGGAGAGATAATTTTGTTTACATGAGTGTGTTCCTTATTAATACAAAATATTGCTCTCGTTCAAATCTTCTTGTATTAAATTGAAACAGAAAGTTCTAGTGTTAAAAAAGCAGCCTTAAATCACTCGCACAAATGTCTACGATAAAGATAAATTGATGTTTTCAGTACTGCCAGAAAATGTTACAGGATTAATACAGGATATATTTTTTAACCTGAGACAACTGAATATCTCCAAAAGTACACATCGTACGAAAAAAATGTCCGAGATGAGAATTTAAAATTTTGAAAGTGGACATCTGTCTATGCTACAACTAACAACCCCTCACCACTCAAATGGGTGGCGCGGGTAGTAACTTGGAAATTTTAAATGGGAACCCCCAATTTTTTATTGCAGATGATGATTTTATGCCACAAATAGGAGTGTTTTGAAGAAATTTTTTTTTGTACGACACGTCTATAAAAAGTTACAAGGGTTAAAATTTACGTTGATGGAATGTATTAAAGAACTTGTTTACTTATGGCGCTTTATATTACTCGAACCTACTCGACCTAGTTCCATCTCTGTCTCATTCTAACAATAAAGGAACTGCATTTACGATGGAGCGAGAAGGCGGAAGTGGCTGGAGTAGGTTCCAGTAATAGTAAACATTACCCGCAGAGAACAAGGTTCCAAATGCGGACATTTCGGCGTAACCTCGACGTGTACTCGACGTACTTTACGTGTATACATCGAGTCCACGTTGAGTAAACGTCGAGGTTACGTCTAAATGTCCGCATTTGGAACCTTGTTCTCTGCGGGAATGAACCTTTAAATGTATAAATTTAAAAAATTGTTTCTGACCATTTAGTGCACAGCAAACGCAAGTTCATTACCACAATAATATTAAAAAGTATCATTTAAGAAAAATTAAATAAATCAAAAAATGTAACACTTTCCATCCACATCACTTGTTACCTTTGCAACTTTGCATAGACGTGTTGCACAAAAAATGGTTTACTTAAAAACCTCTTAGTTGTGATGTAGAATCCGAATCTGCAATAAAAAAGTGGGGGTTCCAATTCAAGATTACACACTTGCTGCCGGCCACATCCATTTGAGGGTTAAGGGGTTGCTAGTTTTAGCACCGTTCTTAGTCCCCTTTCAAAATATTAACTTTTTATATCCGACATGTTTTCCGAATGCTGCGAATTTATCGAGATATTTTAAAGTTTCAGGTTAAAAAATACACCTTTTAGTGGCAGTAGTACAAACAATTAATTTACTTTTATCGCATATACAGAAAGAAATTTGATACTTTTATCGCATAAGCAATGCTTGCATAAACAAAGTCGTGCTAAGAGTATGAATCCTTAATGTAACAGCAAGGTCACGTAACATTTCACCATAATGAACGTATTCGGAGGAGCGCACTAGCAGGAAACAGTTGATGCATCCTCATGTCGCATGGAACACCTTACTGTTGGAGTAAAGGATCATGCTCTTAGCACAGTGAGATAATGGGTGTTTACGTGAGGTCTCACTACAGTGTTCAGAGCAGTGTTTCGGGCAGAGATTTACTATTAATATTATAGAAATGCTTTTCTGAACACTGCACAGAGACCTCACGTAAGCATCCAATGTTTGATATCTTCTCAATAGAACATGAGTTCTCGGTGAAACTAAATCCTACTTCACTCGGAGCTGCATTGAGCAACTAATCGAATACGTCGTATAAGACACTTTTATTGTTCCACAACTGGGAATTGCAGGTATATTTATAGGTACATAATTAAGATTTTATTCGAAGCAAGGGAGTTAGATTTATATATAGAATATGAAGAAAACAGCGGCTCAGTTTCATCGAATGCTCTTACGTACGTATGGTGAGGACGCTATTAGTGGAAGAACGTGTCCTGACTGGTTCAAGAACGGTGATTTTAACTCGAAGACCGGCATAGTGGTGGAAGAAAGAAAGTTTTCGAAGATGCAGAATTGGAGACATGCTGAGTGAAGATTCAAACTTAAGAGGAATTGACACGATCAGTGAAAGTGACACAGCAAGTCATTTCAAAACGTCTCAACACCATGGGCATGATTCAGAGAGAAGGAAGTGGGTCTCGTACAGGGATGGGCATTTTTGTAACGTCGGAAACTTAAGTTACAAGTTACATTTATAACTTGTAACTCGAATAACAAAAGCTAAAAGTTACATTTGTAACTAGTAACCCAAATAAAAAAAGTTACAAGTTACATATGTAACTTGTAACCCGAATAACAAACGTTACAAGTTACAATCATAACTTGCAATTCTAATAACAAATGGTACAAGTTACATTCGTAACTTGTAACTCTAATAACAAGTGTTACAAGTAACATTTATAACTTGTAACACGAATAACAAATGTTACAAGTTACATGAATAATACTTAACGCAAATCATAAAAGTGAAATGTTACGCTTGCATCGTGTAACCCAAATGACAAAAGATAGAAGTTACATATGTAACCCGGATAATAAATTTTCAGAGTTATAATTGCAACTTGTATTTTGTAACGCGTAACTTAAATGCAAATCGAAAATATTATTAGAAAAGAAAGTCATTAGTAATAAACAGAAATTGACAAGTTGGCCGATCATGGGCGTCAGTGGCCGAAGATGGCCGAAGATAGCCGAAGGTGGCAGAATATAGCCGATGATAGCCGAATATGGCCGAATATGATCGAAGATGGACGAAGATGACCGAACATGACCGAAAATGACAGAAGGTGGCCGAATGTAGACAAACGTGGCCGAAAGTGAAGGAAAGTGGCCGAACATGATCGAAGATGCACGAATGTGACCGAATGTAGCAGAAGATGGTTCAACATGACCGAAGATGAACGAATGTAGCCGACCGAGCCCGAAAAAGGCCGAAGATAACTGAAGATAGCCGAAGATGGCCGAAGGTGGCAGAATGTGGCCAAACATAGCCGAATATGACCGAAGATAGTCGAAGGTTGCCGAAGATGGCCGAAGGTAGCGGAAGATACCAAAAGG
>JABFPO010000094.1:0-11797 GCA_022817385.1 Macroteleia sp. ZL-2020
CTTTCCACACGCATTACACAATGTACTATTGTAGGAAAATTTTCAATTCATTTTTTTCAGTGTAAGTTTAGACCGTCTGTCTCAATTTTCTGTCTCCGATCTCCATCTATCTATCTTTTGAAATTTAAACAGATTTTAAAATATGTTTTTTGAGAGTCTAAAGACTACGATTTCGTTGAGAACACGTTCCATTCGTCCTCAAAAAGAGTTGACGACATTTATTCGATAATGTGGACTAAAATTGGTAATTTTCGAATTAATGGTCAAAATAATGATAAAAAAGCTGAGATATTTTGTTCACGGTTTAGTGACAATTGTCTCCATATCATCGGTTACTGGGTATTGCTGTCCGGTGAAGAAAATTACTTTTTATAAAATTAAAGCAGATTTTCTATGCCGAATCAAGTGTATATACTCGACCTATTTTTTAAATTGATTATTAATTTCATCTAAAACTCATCAATGTTTTGTACTCGTATTACCGACACCAAACTGAATATGACCCATTGTTTATAAATACGTGGACAAGCAAGCATAAGATAATTACTCTTAAACGACAAAACCTATTCAAACCTATTGAGCTTAATAATTTAAATCCATCTTCGATCTTGGGCAAGTGCAATATACTTTCACGTTCAAAATTTTCAAAAACACAGTAACTCGATCATGTAAGCATTTGAAATTGCACCACTTCCAAGGTTATATTGATAATTTGAGATACAACAATAACCATGACAGCTTACCATGAAATTATGAAAGCATAATTATTTAGGTGCATAAGTATACCTATAGTATAATATGCACCTACTTTAGTCAGTTAGTAAAGGTGCCAGTTAGTAAAACTTAACGACATTCCTCTTCTTATACTTATATGTCTCAACAGTAGGAAAATTGTATGTTTTTAGTTCTTTGTTCCGTGACCTCAGCTCCATCGAAATCGCACAAAGAAGCTTTGGGTTTCATAGCTTTTAAGTAGTTTACATGCTATGTCTGGTTGTAATAAATTAAATCAACGTTTAAAATTCGATGGTGAATCGACCTTTGAGAATTTTATTAAAAAGATTGAATGAACGATCAATTTTTTATCAAATCAACGTTTACAGAGATTTCAATTTACGTAACGATGAATAAACCGTTAAGTATTTGATTAAGAAGGGATGGATCAACGTTGACAGCGCAATGTTGAATGAACCTTGATGTACAATTGATTTTACATTGAAACATATATTGATTATTTAAAACTTGTCTGAACGTAAAGAGTGGAAGAAAAGGAAATTAATGAAAAAAAAAAAAAAAACGAAATATTCCAATTATAATCATTTTATTTTTTGCTGAAAGAAAGAAACATCGGTCGATCAAGATTTGAACCCTAACCTCAACGAGTCACATTCAAAAGAACTAATAACTGAGTTAACTTGTGAGAACGTTTACGGTTAGTGCAACGTAAAAATAACTAATCAACAACCACCGACACACAGACACCGACAATCAACCATTTTGAAATGAATATTCAAAGGTGGATTCACCGTAAAATTTTCAACGTTGGTTCAACTCATTGTAATCTGATAGTCAAAGGTTATATCAATACTGCTTAACTATTTTTGCAATGTTGCATCGAAGTGGTATCAACCCAAGTAGAAATCCAATCGGGCATGCCACGCCCAAAGCTGTGGCTCCGGCATGAATTAAATGTGGCATACTTGTTCAACGAGTTGAATTTCTGACCCTTGTCAGGGCCATATTCGGATTCCATGTTTAATCCCTTGCAATAGCATCTATATCGGGGCCCAAACAGGTTAACCTAACCGGGCACTAGTGACGTGCGTCACATATGGTAAGTATAATGCCCCGATCAGGAATATGGCTTTAGTTGATTTAAAACTGGTATACATAGTCAAGATCTTACCAAGTTATAACAACGTGTGCAATGTTTGTATAATAAGGTTAGAAATATGAAATTATGACCACGGCCACATCAAAACTGCATATTAATTCCATTCTTTAATTACGTAAACTTCCTTATTTTAAAAACTTAGAAATATGACCAGGACTACATAAGAAAACCATATTAATTTCATTGTTTAATTCCATATTATTTCCTGGTAAATATATTTACAGGAATTCCGGTCACACCCTGGTCTTAATTAATCGATTTTCTGAATTAGTTATCACAAGGAAGTCTGCATTAGTTAGTTTTCCAGGTCATGGCCATATTTCAGGCTGTTTTAATTTTCTCCTTGCGTGATTCAAATCATACTGAATTTTGACATGGCCCTGAATGGGCTCTGACTTGATATGGTCGGGTCCCCTGCTCCGGGCTGCATACTTGCCTACCGTGACGTACAAGTACGCCACTCTTATGGTACAACTTGTCAGGGCCAGACCTGGTGACACATGTTTCAGACTGGGACATTGTTTTAGCCCAATTCAAATTCCTACTTGGGAATTTTATCATTAATACTGAACTAACGTTGTTTCATCTAACGTGTTTCATTAGAGATGGTATGGGTTCCTGTATTCAGAAATTTCTACATAAGAATACATATTAATTTTACAAATTAAAATTATGATAATACTTTTAATCGTAACGAGGTTAAATTAAGATGTAATGTGGTTGAGGTAAAATATAGGGATTGATTACGTAAATGTAAATATACATACCTATTATTTTGGCGACATTATTTCTTACATATTATACTTCTACGCACCTAGAGTCAGTTAGTGCCTTTAGTTTAAAACCAACGCACCTTAGTTTTACTATAATTGTCAAAACTAATCAATTATAGTAAAACTAAGCTAGGTCTACATATATTCTATTAATTTTACAAAATAATTTTGTAATATAGAATTCTATATATATAGATTATTTTGCAAAATTAATAGTATATGCGTAGACCTAGCTTAGTTTAAAAAACTAACCTTACAAAACAATCAAGCATATATTAATAACATTATAAGATTCTTCACTGCAGATCACGAAACATCTATTTAATTTAAGTAATTCTTTATCACTGTTGAAGAGCAGCGTTTTGCTCTAAACATATTTACGTATATAATATAATGTAACATAATGTATATTTAAATTCAATTTAGTTTCTTTAAAATGTATTTATATTTTAATAAAACTTGTTTGTTTACTTATATATAATGAGAAAGAGTAATGTTAATAAATAGTAGTATTTTCATTTATCAAACGGATTACAATTATGACACAAATTTAATATAATTAGTTATATAAATATTTACAACGAATATATACATTCAATTTTT
Source organism: Macroteleia sp. ZL-2020 (assembly GCA_022817385.1). Classification (NCBI taxonomy): domain Eukaryota; kingdom Metazoa; phylum Arthropoda; class Insecta; order Hymenoptera; family Scelionidae; genus Macroteleia; species Macroteleia sp. ZL-2020. The sequence continues at coordinate 3,271 of JABFPO010000094.1, forward strand.
ATGTAACATATTAGATGTTTAAAATTCAAATTATTTTCTTTAAAATGTATTTATATACTTATATGAGAAATAGAAATATAAAATTTTTGCATTTTTGAAACTTTATTAGTTAGGTTTTCAATTTTTTTTATGACATTAATCAGTTTCAGAAATAATAATATTACTGCCCATTAAAATATTTTATTAATTATTTATTTTAAATAAATAAATAAAGCATTTATTTTGTTATTGCATCATATTTACTTGATATATTTAAGAAACAACAAATACTACTTTAAATTTTCATTATTTGTTTAAATATATACAATGTAAAATTGCTTATAAAATTTTATATTTATATTTTTATTCTACAATGAAATGTGTTTCTTAATGCAGGTGACAGGTAGAAATCTAAACATCGCATCAAAAAATTTAAAACTAAAAAATTTCAAATGAATTTATTTTTCAAAATATAGTTAGTCTTATATTTTGGAAATCAAATACGTTTAAAAATACATTTATTTAAATTTTAGAAAGATAAATAATGTATATATATCATTATCCTCATTATTTTTAATGTTCATTATTTATAATGTTAGTAATAAAATGGATTTCCAAAATATAATTGATAATTGATAATAAAATTTTTGACGTGTGAGTATCATAACGGTCTTTGTTTTGCTCTTCATATTTTCTCAAAATTTTGGTGAATATTTACTTACATTTTTTGTTGGAGCTCATTTTCTGTTATAGGTAGTGCATTGAAATGCACTCATATGCTTTTTGAGTTGCATCTGCAATGCAGTTATTATAATTTTTATTCTTTTTGACGCTTTTGGATTTCCTAACCTAGAATTTGGACATCAATCTAGATGCTGCATTTTGGATTTCCTGGATGATTTTGAACTTTTCATATCAAGTGGTGATTGGCTGAACTGCATGTTTCTCTTTTTATATGGACCCAGTGAGATTTTGGTGCATTTGTTTTTTTTTATTTTATTCTGTATATGTGGTGATAAAATTATATCCATTGTTTATGTGTGAGTGTGAGGCACACAAACTTGCTTACTTATTATACACATAAACAAGCAAGGCGGATACACATCTACAATTTTATATCAGCTTCCTGCCTACCACTGTTGCGAACTGCATTCTATTACGAAACTGTGACAGCTTAAGGCTTACTTACATTAATTTCCTATACGACTGCTTTCAAACATGGCTTCTGGTGGCGTGAATGACTCCAACTTTGGTGAAGGGTCTTTTTTGAGTGGAAATTTTTGTTTTTACTGTAAAAAGGATCTGCCAGATAATGCCATCACCGTCAAGTGTAAGGTGTGTAAATCCCTTTATCACCCTAGCTGTTCGAAACGCGCCAAAACCTTACAAAATGGTGGGTTTTCCAACTGTTGCTCCCCAGTAACTTATAATTTACTGGAAATAACTATAAAGCACTCGATTGAGATAGCTCTTTCTGCTCAAATATCTTCGTTGAAAGAAGATTTATTTTCTTTCTTTAACTCGAAATTTGATGAAATTACATCCCGTCTGAATGAGCAGGATGATAGAATGAAGTCTATTGAAGAAAGAGTTGAACTTATTGAGAAAAACATACCTGGAACTCTAACGAAGACTTCCTTGGAAAACGAATTGATGGAAGAAATTGAAGAACGTCGTCGTAGACAATGCAATGTCATTTTTTATAATATTAAAGAGGAAACCAATAATTCTGATGATCTTGGAATTTTAAATTCAATTTTGACAAATATTCCTCATTTTCCGTCTGCCAAATCTGCTTTTCGTTTTGGGAAATCTCACAATAATCGTCCTAGACCACTTAAAGCCATTTTTCCAGCTCAAAACGATGCCTTATTTATTTTGCGAAATAGGGAAAAATTTAATAATCTAGGAATTCAGATAAAAAATGACAATACTCCAAAACAACATTCTTACTTGATGAAATTGAGAGACGATCTAAATAGACGCATTGAGGAGGGTGAACAAAATATTTGTATTAAATATAGAAACGGAGTTCCTAAGATTGTTAAATCTCAAAAAAACTAAATTTGAGGGATTATACTCGAACTAATCATGATCATCTGTCCATTTATTATCAAAATGTAAGAGGACTCCGAACCAAACTACTCGAATTACATAACGCACTATTGTCTTCCGTTGTAAACTACGATGTTATCATCCTAACTGAGACTTGGCTGAATGATGATTTCTCAAACGATGAACTTCGATTAACCGGCTATGATATTTACCGTTGTGATCGTAGCGAATTATCAAGTCAATCACGCAGAGGCGGCGGTGTTTTAATTGCTACTAAAACTTTTATTCGGTCTAATCTTATAACATCTTGTGATAATACTATTGAACAACTTTTTATCAAACTTTCCTTTTCGGAGAGTAGTTTAATTATTGGAACTGTATATTTTCCTCCGAATTGTACATCTGATTTATACTGTATATACGCTGAGGATCTTATAAATATCTACAATGAAAATCCTGGTTCATCTATCATTTTGACAGGCGATTTTAATCTTCCTGGTATAAATTGGAATGATCTCTTAAATGAATCTCGCGTTTTAACAAACTTCTCTACTTCTCGTAAGGAGATTTTTGAATCTGCACTATACCTCACGACAGCCTTATTGACCTGTGATCTATGTCAATTTAATAGTTGTATAAACTTGCATGGTTCTTTGCTTGATCTAATATTCTCAAATCTTAACTCACTAATTATTTATAAATCTGATGATCCTTTAATACATTGTGATTTGTATCACCCTGCTTTACATTTTGAGGTACCACTTCATGAAAATCTTAATTTTAGCAACATAACTAAAACTTTCTTTGATTTTAAAAAAGGCAACTACTCTTCCATAAATTATTATTTAAACCTTTATGACTGGAATTCTTGTTTATGTAGTGACGACGTAAATATTAATATTAGTTTTTTTTATGAAGCTCTGTACACACTTATTAATCTTTTTATTCCGAAACAAATAATAAAACCTTCAACGTTTCCTCCCTGGTATACGACGGAATTAAAAAAGACTTTAATAAAAAAAAAAAATAGCTCATACAAATTACAAAAAAGATAGATCCTATAAATCTTACAACACCTTCTCACAACTCAGATCTCAGTGTAAAATTCTTCAGAAAACTACTTATGAAGCATACATTGAAAACATTGAGCAAACGCTGCCTCTAAATTTGAAATATTTTTATAAACACATCAAGAACACCTCAAATTCTTATAATTTTCCTACCTCCATGTATCTCAATGATACTCGTGGTGATACTATTGAGGACAATATATCTTTATTTGCAAATTATTTTAGTTCCCAATATTCTCGCTGTGATACCTTATCAAATTGTGATCTCTCCATTGTTACTAAAGATCTTGTGACTTTAAATAATGTAGATATAGATATTTCCGTCATTTTCACTGCGTTGGGGAAACTGGATGTTAATAAAAGTGCTGGATCTGATCTTATTCCAAACTTATTCCTAAAAAATTGTCAATGTTCCCTAACTTATCCATTGTGGATATTATTCAACCAATCATTAAAATCTGGTGTATTCCCACATGCATGGAAACTCAGTAAAATTACTCCAGTTTATAAAAATAGGGACAAATCCGATATATCAAACTATCGCCCTATCTCAATATTAAGTGCAATCCCTAAACTATTTGAAAATTTGGTAACTGATTTCCTTTCGCCACAATTTAATAATGTTCTTTCTGATTGTCAACATGGTTTTAGATCACAAAGATCTACTTCTACTAATTTGATTACACTTAAACACTTCATTGTTGACTCTATGATAAATAGCTCTCAAGTTGATGTAATTTACACTGACTTTTCGAAAGCTTTTGACAGTGTAAATCATGATATTCTAATCGCAAAGTTATCTAAATTGGGCATAGGTGAACCTCTGTTATCATGGATTGAGTCTTACATTACACACAGAAAACAATATGTTTGCATCGATGGACGTTGTTCTGATACTTTTGACATTTTCTCTGGAGTACCGCAAGGGTCACATCTTGGACCCTTATTATTCAATATTTATATTAATGACTTACCATCTGTTATTAAATTTTCTAATATACTATTATATGCTGACGATGCTAAAATTTACTCCAGGGTGTCAGATGTTCGAGATGCACTAAACCTGCAAAAAGACCTTGACTCTATGTATGCTTGGTGCACTGCTAATGGATTACAATTGAATATTGAAAAGTGTTACTGTATTAGTTACACTAAGAAACGAAGCCAAATATCATTCAATTACGCTATTAACGACCAAAATTTATCTTCTGTTGATAACATCAGAGACCTTGGTGTAACTTTTGATAAAACTTTATCATTTAAATTACATGTTTCCTTAATAAGTAATAAAGCCTTGAAACAACTTGGATTTGTACAGAGAAATACGAAACATTTCCGTAACACTAATACATTTCTATTGCTTTATAAAACACTTATTAGACCTATACTTGAATATGCTTCCGTTGTTTGGTCACCGTATACTGCGAACTCTATTTATACTTTGGAAAAAGTGCAAAATAAATTTTTACGTCTATTGGCTTATAAAAATGGTACGCCCATCTCTAGATTCTGTCATGATTATACATATATTCGTGAAATGTTTCATGTACCTTCTTTACAAAATAGAAGAATTGTCAACGATCTAATTTTATTATACAACATTATAACTAATCGTATTGACTGTAACTCATTTTTATCTAATATTTATTTTAATGTACCTCAACGTTATACAAGAAACTTTCTTCCATTTTATCAAGAAATTTGTACTGCTGACTACCAACTGAATGACACTTTCATTAGATTAACTAGAGAGGCAAACTTGTATTGTCGTCAGGTTGATTTCTTCGATATTGACAAATTTAAATTGATTCGCCATATTCACTCTATGTTGAATTAATGATAATTATACATATTTTCAAAACTATGTGTTTTATAGACCGTAAAATATTATTTTCAATTCATTTTTATCACTATCACGTCAGAAATTCAGTTTTAAATTGTACTACACTTAATTTAACTCATGTAAAGGGTATAATCCCGTGTATATAATAAATAAATAAATAAATAAATAAATAAATAATTATTAAAAATAAAATGAAAGTAATTTTTATTTTTAATAATTATAAAAATTAAATTAGAATAATTTTTATTAATAATAATATCTATAATATCTAATAATTTTTGTTAATAATTATTAATAATTTATGTACCCATAAAAAAATCTTATTGTGCTAGTAATAAACAACAAGAACAAGAAAGAGCAGGATTTCATCTTTTACAGTCTATTTATAATTTTTTATATTTCTGTTAGTAAAATATTGTACGTTATTGAAAGAAATAAATTATTTTATAAATTATTATGGAGAATGTATTAAAACAATATTTTAATTTCACACTTGCTTGGACGCTATTTGTAAAATCAATTTCAAAATATTTGAACTTATCTCATTAAAAATAAGAAAATAAACAATTTTTAGTGACATACTATCACGAGCATAATTTAAATAATTGCGCCATTTCAGATCAGCCAGATTTCATTATGACAGTAACGGTGAGTGCGTGCTTTAGAAGAGCCGAAAGCATAGCGTCGTTAGCGTAGTGGTTAAGGTCTTCGACTGATGTCCCGTAGGTCCGCGCCGTCCGTGTTCGATTCCCGCCGATTGCCGTCAAAATTTTTTTAAAACTGTAATGCGTATTTAGCGTTTACCAACAGCGGCGATTATTCGCATAATTGTAATAATGCGTATTTACAACTTTATTAGTTGTTTATAAACAACACCAATTACTTAATACAATAAAAAAAACTATAAATAAAAATGTATATATTCTATCGAAAAAAAAAATCAATATTATAATGTTATGGAAAAAATATAAAATTGTTTTCGTTTCTTTTTCTATTTTTTCATTTGCAATGTAATGTAATTATTAATTTTTAATTTTTTAACCTGGATATTTCGTAAATAATTTTTCTAAATAAATTAAATAATTTATCCAGGAATAAATCGTATGTATCTTGTGTAGAAACATGAGTAGAAATTGATTTTTACGTACTTCAAGATATAGAATTCTACATAAAATTTACGTAGAAATTTTTGTAGAATTCTACGCAGAATTCTATATCTTGAATGTTTGCGTGATGTTTCCGTGAAAAAACATTTAGGTTATCGCAGTGATTTCTCACATGTAACCTTTTAAATTTCCCAGCGGTATCTTAATTCTTTCACATATGAGGAAACTCATCGAAAAGAAAAAAGTGGAAATTTTACATTGCTTGAGTAACCTATGCGATACGATTGCGTAACGCTTAGGTAAAGAAAATGATAACGTTGCGATATCCCTGCGAAATGTAATGTTCACTGGGTAGCAATGTAATTTGATTATCAAAATATTAATAGAAAGTACCATTTACGACAAATTAAATAAATTAACTAATGTACTACCTTCAATCCATGTAAATTTTACACAAACTTTTATTACACCTATTTATGAGCGAACATATGTACGTTTGTGGAACCTTCAGTAAACGTCTGTAAACCAAACTTATACGTTTTTCAGACGTTCGTACGAACCATTTCAAAACCTAGTACCCGTATATAAATAATTAATTAAATAATATGAAAAAATATCACGCGCTTATAGGGCCATAGTTTATACAGCAATGGGTCTACATAATTTCAGCCGTATAGTTTTTACAAATGCGTCTTCGTTTTATTCTCATTGGTTAGTTTTCAAAAATTTTGGGGATTAGATACGCGGGTAGACCTGGTTTAGATTGTTTATATTTCTGTTAAATATCTTTATATGTTTAATTAAATTGTTTATATATTAGTTAAACTTTTTTTACTTTTAGTTAAATAGTGTAGTTAAATTTGTTTATACTTTAATTGTTTATACTTTAAACGCTAAAAAAGGTTCATGACCGTACTAGTTAAATTAACAGAACACGATACCGCGGATGGAATAATTTTCAAGATGACGTTGATAATGGAAAATTCAATGTTTATTAATTTATAGTTTAAATAAATAAATCAGAATGAATCAATAAATAAATCAGAATGAATCAATCTCAAATTTGTATTTAAGGTAAGTGCTTCCGAGCGATCCCGTTGCACGTAGTAAAGCGTGTCGTATGAATCATTAATATTTTGATATTTACATTTATATCGCAATCACAATATAACCAAGAGATTCTGTCTGCCGAGTTATTTCTAGATATTTATTCCTAAAAAATTATTATGTACGATCGTTTTTTATATCTAGAGTGATATAGTCATTCTATTATAATCAATGATATAATGACAAATCTATATAAAGCGTGGTACTGCAACAAATAATATCTTTATTGCTTAAATGTCCAAGCACTATCATGGAATTGAGTTGTTTGTGGTAAGTGCAAGTGTATGTCAAGTACATAATTACATTAATTATTACAAATGCAAGAAGCATTGTATGAGTATAATAAAGTCATGTACCTTCAAAACATATTATGCCGAGAAATTGTAGATTTAAAACAAATATATAAAGTGGACAGACTCGATGTGAAGATATTCGGCCACAGTGTCTTCAAGGAAGGAGAAAAATACACAGGTGGTTGATAAGTCCATAATCAATGGTGGTTGAGGGTGGGAGAGTTCGATGCGAGTAAAATGCTCGGAGAAGCAGTGCCATCCACGACTTTTTTGTTTGTCGAAACGTTTCACCGGAAACCAAATCGATGTCGAGATGCTCCTCATGCAAAATTTCCTTTTGTTCGGTAGCAAAAGAGGAAGATGGCCCTGCGTTGAACCACATGACGATCGATTCGCGTTTTGCAACACTGACACGCACAAGATGCGCGCAATTAGGAATCCAACCCCCAATTATCTCGTACACGTCTTGTTATTTATTGAATATCATGAAACTGCTTATTTCTCAGGCAAGCTCGCATGTTGCGAGGGGAAACCAACGAGTAGAAGAACAACACAAGTTAGAGTCAAATTCAATGCGTTTGTCTCACTCCGTAGTTACGACCATTAAATGAGTCGAATGTTTATTAAATAGATTTATTGAAATCGAAATTTGCGTTTACACAACTTACTTTACGGAGCATGCATTTTCTCAAGATAATGGTCTCATACTACCAATCTGCGTCTAAATTTATCAATAATCTACTTTTCTTTATAATAAGTGGAAAAATGATTTCAGGGCAATGTTCAAAGTTACATTCAGCGATGATCAATAATATTGAATTGCGAATAATGCCACGTTCACTCGATATTATTACTCTTTACATGATTGTCTCGGTTATCCGCGACTTTCTAGTTAATGCATACGCGTTCGCTGGAACGTTTCTTCAATTGCACGTTTCTTCAACCTCAAGACCAATTTGTACTAACTTCTTTAAACGTTAGTCACTAGAGTGTGATCATTATTTTCTAAATATGAAATAAGAAATGTACGAAATTCAGTTCCTTTTCTTGACTTTCAGCACCACCGATATGCAC
>JABFPO010000095.1:0-11789 GCA_022817385.1 Macroteleia sp. ZL-2020
AATATTCAGAGAATATCCTACGAATATCTGAAATAATATTCATAGAATATTTTTACCCCGTGCATTAAAATGTACGGATAATATTCGCAGAATATCTAAGACTATCTTAGATATTCATAGGATGTTAATTAAAATATTCTGAGGATATTCATAGAATATTATTTCATATTTTCCGATATCCTACGATATTATGTGTTAATAGGGTAGTTGCTTACCTTTTGAGTTTCGTCAAGTATGTATTACCTCTTCATTATTTCTTTCTCTCCCAGATATTATGAAAATCATGGATAATAAATAAATTTACATATTTGTAAACTCTATATATTTGTATATAACTTTTTACGAAAAAATATGTTATAATTTAAGAACTAAATCTGGCTTTGTTAACAATAAGATGCATTTTTTTAATATATTCATACATTTAACCGCTTTTAATTATATTTAATTTCATTTATACTTAGTGTATAACAGATAGCAAATATTTGACAAATATTTGTATACTAGCATTTTTCATTTCAAATTTACAATTGTTTACTAAATATTTATATATATTGTGTTACATATTTGAACGATATGTTATTCTACTTCGCATTATATTCGACGCTATTAAAATAAAGGAAAGTGAACAAAAAGAAATAACGAAGAAAGAAATTTTATATAAATTTAAATATTATTAACAATTAATATTTCAGAAAGAAAATACATATGATCTAATTTGTTACACATAATGCTTGAAGAAAAATTTTTTATGAATTTTACCTTAATAGAACGCCTGCTATATCCTAATGTCCGCTTGAAAATGATTTTTGGGACATCCCTATTAAATTGCAATATACTGAGGATATCTCGGGGATATTCCTTAATCCGGGCAATCCCATCCCGGGTTAAAAACTCCTAAAAATTCCTAAAAGAAAATATTGTCAGGAATTCTTAGGAATTGTGAAACGGAAATTTCCTACGGATCTTTCAATATATCCTAAATTTGCCTACATTTTCCTACATTTTCTCACATTACAAAAATATTCGAAAATATTGACTTGTAATTAAATTTCTAAAGGAATAATAAAGAAATGCAAGTATTTCTAAGAAATTAATACAAAACTATGTAATTTTTAACATAAATTTATTAATTATTTCGGAATCTATAGATAAATAACAATCGCAATAATGAAACGAAAATACGTATGTTTAACAAAAATAAATAATATTTACATAAATATAACAAAATTATATAATATTAACACAAATATAACAAAATTATAAGAGAGTGTTTATCGACCAATTTAACAGACAATAGTAATTTTAATTAAAAAATCAATTTATTTCGATTGACATCGACGTTTCGACTAAAATTTTAGTCCTCTTCAAGACAAATTATATAAGAACAAGATAGTATTACAAATTTATTATCAGAAAACAAAATATCAACTTTCAAAACTTAACATTTAAAATAATTAAAATCTTAGAAATTCATAAAAACTCATAAAAATCATAAAAACATATAAAATAATATAAATAAAATTATGCTATGTTACCATAAATGTAGCATAAGTATATAACATTGAAAGTATAAAAGTAAAAATTATACTAAATTGTAATTATATTAAATAATTACATAAAAAATATATAAATGTTCAAAAAAATGTTAATATGCAAAACATACAAATATGCAAAAAATATTCGCATATGCAAAATGTCTAAAAATGTGCACACAGAATTTGAATCAGCTGACGGAGAAACAAATTTCTAATTTGAAATTATTTATTTTTATCTACAATTTAAAAATATCCATTTGCATATAATCCGCTGTCTACTAATAATCATATAGGGTGTTCCAAAAGTCCCGGAACGGTCAAATATCTCGCGAAATTTACATCGGATCAAAAAACTGTAAAACGCGTGTTCAATATTTTTCAAAAATCTATCGAATGACTCCATACACGACTCCACACCACTACCCATTTAAATCACATGGAAAATAATTTTCCATGTGGAATTTCCAGTTCACGCGCTGCTATCTCTCGTGGTCAGTGGCGAGAGCGTGCTCCGACATCCGCTCAACCCCAAACGGTATTTCGAGAACCACTGCCCTAACAGAACACTACAGTTGAAACAACGTTGAATCAACGTTGCGAAAACGTTGATTCAACCTTCGAAAGTCCGGTTGTATAACGTTGACTCAACGTTGATAGAGGGTTGATTCAGGGTTGAATCAACGTTCACGGTTCAAACGTTGAGTCAACGTTGACAAAGGATTGATTCAGGGTTGAATCAACGTTGATACAGGGTTTATTCAAGGTTGAATCAACGTTGATGGTTCAACGTTCAATCAACTTTGACAAAGGGTTGATTCGGGGTTGAATCAACGTTGTCGGTTTAAGGTTGAATCAACGTTAATACAGGGTTGATTCAAGATTGTATCACCGTTACGGTTCAACGTTGAGAAACGGTTTATTGAAGGTTGAAACAGCGTTGGCGTTCAACGTTGAATCAACGTTGACTCGAGGTTGAAGAAATATTTGCTTGAAAAAATTTAGTACTTAATACAACTTATTATTTCTTCAACGTTGATTCAACCTTGAATCAACCCTCATTCAACTTTGATTCAACGTTGAACGCCAACGTTGATTCAACTTTTAATAAACCTTCTGTCAATGTTGAACCGTAATGGTGATTCAACCTTTAATCAACCCTGTATCAACGTTGATTCAACTCCGAATCAACCCTTTGTCAACATTGATTCAACGTTGAACCATCAACGTTGATTCAACGTTGAAGCTCCAACTTTGAATCAATCTTTGTCAACGTTGATTCAACCTTGAAACAACCCTATATCAACGTCGATTCAACCTTAAACCGTCAATGTTGATTCAACCCTGAATCAACCCTCTATCAACGTTATACAACTGGACATTCGAAGGTTGAATCAACTTTGAATCAACGCTTCCGCAACGTTGATTCAACGTTATCGTCAACGTGAATTCAACGTTGCCGTGTCAACGTTATAACAACATTGATATTAAGTTAATTTAACGTTTTATAAGATACTTTAAATTCATTTATTATTGTATTTAAAGCATTTTCTAAAAATTCGATAATATTGTAAGTATTCATTCTTAAAGGAACGTAGTATCTACGTCGAATGCACGCTGTGTATCCCTAATTTCCATGTAACATCTACAGTTTTAAAGCGGACATTTCTTCGTTTACTACACGTGGACTATACATTGAGCACCCAAAAATCCACGTACTCACGACGTATCTTAGGTGGACAGTGTCCTTAAATTCCATTGAATGGTCCATATCACGACTTCCGGTCTAGACCGGAAGTAGGATTTTTTGACCGGAAATCGCCTTTTTTAAATAGGAATCCCCGTTTTTTTTGCAGATTCGGATTCCACAAAAGTGCGAGTTTTTTTGCGAAACCATTTTTTTGTACGACACCTCTATGCAAAGTTACAAGGGTTAAAAATTACGTAAATGGAAGGTAGTATATTAGTTGATTTATTGAATTTTGCTTAAATGATACCTTTTATTATTATTTCGGTAATCAAATTGTCAAAATTAATATAAAAAGTAAAGTCTAAATATTAACTCTTAAAAATTTTATTTCATAAACGTTTGATTTATTCAATTTGTACAGTTCAATATATACATAGGTTTGATGTTGAAAATTAAATAAAAAACACACATTTGTTATAAAAATGAATTGATATATTTTTTTTTACATTATTTTGAACTTGAATATACAAACATAGCGTAATTATATCTACATACTGAAATAATATGTACTACATAAAACTTGTGACTATATGTAAAAGGAATTAATATCAAATTAGTTTTATGATAACGATGTTAAATAGTGTATAATACGAAATATTTTATGTACATTAACATATAAACACATGACTGATGTGATGAAAAAAATACTTTAACATCTTGAATGTTTTAGTCCCAGTATTTGATCTTTCCGTCCCAACCGGCTGTGGCAATGCGTGAAGGTTCGTGAGGGTGCCATAAACTCGAAATACATACAGAATCGTGGGCTTTCCACTTTTTATATAATTTTGTTTTCTTCCAGTCCCAGATGTAACATTTGCCATCAGCATCTCCTGATACCAGATAACTGCAAAATAATGTTTTTGGTTGAGTATAAATTTTTCCATGTAAATTACATTAGAGAAAAAAATATGGTTTTAACATGGAGACTATAATACGAACGTTTTATACATTTTTGAGACGTCACCGTGTCCCTGTACACGGAGACGAAATTTCCATATAAACGACACGGAATTTCCGTATATTCGGATACGAAATCAGAATTACGGACACAGAATTTTTATGTACACGGACACGGAGTTTTCATATACACGGGCATGTAATTTCTGTGTACACTGACACTGAATTTCCGTGTATAATGACATGGAATTTCTGTGTAAACGGACACGGAATTTCCGTGTATAAAGACATATATTTTCTGTGTAAACGGACACGAAATTTCCGTATCCACGACACGGAATTTCTGTGCAGGCGGACACGGAATTTCCGTATACTCGGTCACGGAATTTCCATATACACGGACACGGAATTTCTGTGTATACGGACACTGAATTTCCGTGTACACGGACACCGAATATCCATGTATACCGACATGAAATTTCTGTGTACACGGACATGAAATTTCCATATACACGGACACGGAGTTTCCACATACACGGGCACGGAATTTTTTCTGTACACGAACACTGAATTTCCGTGTATAAAGACATAGATTTTCTGTGTACATGGACATGAAATTTCCATATCCACGACACGGAATTTCCGTATGCTCAGACACGAAATCATACACGAACACGGAATTTCTGTGTACATGAACACGGAGTTTCCATGTACACGGGCACGGAATTTCTGAGTACACGGAGACTGAATTTCCGTGTATACCGACATGGAATTTCTGTGTACGCAGACACGGAATTTCGGTATACTCGAACACAAAATTGCCACATACACGGACACGGAATTCCTGTGTACATGGACACGGAGTTTCCATATACACGGACATGACTTTTCCATATACAAAGACACTGAATTTCCGTGTATAACGACACGGAATTTCCGTGTACACGAACAAGAAATGTCCGTGTACGTGGACACGGCGACGATTCAAAAATGAACTCTCTTCTACACGGACACGGAATTTCCGTATACACGGACACTGAAATTCCGTGTATCCCAACACGGACTTTTTTTTCAATACTTAAATTTTTATATATATTTAATTACTTATTGAGTTTAATTACGTATCACATTATTGATATGTTATATATATTTTTTTTACTTTAAAGTACTTTCATCTTATTATGAATTATATTTGTCATATGCTCTTAACATATACATAATAAAATTGTAATGGAATTCTGCACTTATTCAATTCTCATTCAAAATTGACAGTATAAAAAAAAATATCTTATGCTGTTAATACAATCATTATAAAATTTACCTCATATCTGGTGAAAAGTCTAATCCACAAGCAAAACCGGCAACCATGTGACCTGTAAATGTTTTCTTGCGATTCATTTTGAATCTGTTCAGTGCTGAAAATATAACAATTTTGTTATCCATGCTTTGACAAGCAAGCCACTTTTCATTCGGTGATAGTGTTACTGCGGGCATCGAATGCATTCTTGGATCAGCAATGTATTTCATGTCTACTGGAATATCCCTATAAAAATGATAAAATATGTTTAGCTATGTTATATCATATCAAATTTAATTCACTAAAACTACACTTGTAATATTTTTTATGCACCTTGGCTGTGGGCGGTTATTGATAATAATAAATAACTGCCCTTGGGCAGTAAACCATCAATAACTGCCCTGTCAGTAGAGAGATTAATGAACTTTATTACCCTAAGGTGGTAATAAATCAATAACCACCCTCGGTGCATTTATAACTATTGTATACCTTGAGTGAGGGCGGTTATTGCTCGTTTTCCACCCTAGGGCAGAAATGAATTAATAACCGCCCTTAGTGCGTTAATAGTATATTAAGTATCAAGGGCGCGAAAGGGGCCATTAACAGCGCGGCGTCCCGCGGTGCTTACGATATTTTTTGTCTCACTTGCACTCGAAATAGGCTATCGCGCCGTCGCGTGCTGGTAGTGCGAAGTAGGCGCGGGAACTTCGAGGGCGCGAAAGTGACGTCGCGGGCGAGAAAATGAAGTCGCGGGCGCGAAATGAAATTTCGCGCCCAAGACTTTATTTTCGCGCCCAAGGCTTCACTTTCGTGCCCCAGAGTTCGAAAGCCTACTTCGCGCCCAGCGCAAGAGGGCGCAAAAGCCTATTTCCAGTGCAGGTGTGACAAAAAAACTATTATGCACTTTAGATGAGGGCGGTTATTAGTCGTTTACCACCCTAGGGCGGTAATGAATTAATCATAATTAATTATTGGTAATACCAATCACCCTTGGTAAATTTATAATTATTAGGTACCTTAGGTGAGGGCGGTTAGTGGTCGTTTACCACCCTAGGGTGGTAATGGTTTAATAACCGCCCTTGGTAAATTTATAACTATTAGATACCTTGGGTGAGTGCAGTTATTGGTCTTGTACCACCCTAGGGTGGAAATCAATTAATAACCGCCCTTGGTATATTTATAATTATATACCTTGGGTGAGGGCTGTTAGTGGTCGTTTACCACCCTAGGGTAGTAATGAATTAATAACTGCCCTTGGTAAATTTATAACTATTATGTACCTTAGGTGAAGGCGGTTATTGGTCACTTTCCACCCTAGGGCGGTAATGAATCCATAACTATCCTTGGTAAATTTATAACTATTATATACCTTAGGTGAGGGCAGTTATTAGCTGTTTTCTACCCTAGAGCGGTAATGAATCAATAACCGCCCTTGTGCATTTATAACCATTATATACCTTGGGTGAGGGCGGTTATTGGTCGTTTTCCGCCCTAGGGTGGAATTTTTTAAAAACGTTTTTTTAATATTTTTTATATAAAAAATTATATATGCTAATTTATTGTTATTTCAAAAATACCAAAACAAATTGTCAAAATTTTAAATTTCCATTTTCATGACCAAAAAATAGTTTCAAAAAAATGCAAAGAGGAAGAATCATGTAAACCACCACTTTTGACATTTTCTGGAAAATATTTTTGAATATGAAAATGGACTACAAATTTCATTTAGAATCTTGAAATAACAATAAATTAATAGATAAATTTATTAATTTGGCATAAAATATATATTTTTGTATATAAAAAAATTATCTTAAAAGAACCAATTTTAAACATGTTTAGGTAGAACGACGTCTTTCTCAATCTTTTAACTAAAATATGTTTGTTCCCCAACAGAACATGGTAGATTGAAAGCAGAAAATAGATAGATTATACGTACATGAAAGATTGAAATGTCCACACGGTTAGGTAGAAATTAGCTATATCAAACGTAATTTATGTCACTTACCTATAACATAGCTAATTTCTACGTAACCGTGCGGACATTTCAACATTCCATATACGTATAATCTATTAACCTTCTACTTTCAATCTACCAATGTTCTGTTGGGGTTAATGTGAAAAAATTGTTACTAACCATTCCCAAACTCGAAGACTTTTATCATCAGACGTAGTTACGAATCTGCGATTTTCATCCACAAAAGTTATAGTATTTACTGCTCCTAAGTGCCTGTTATACTCCTGAATTATTTCACCTGATCGAACATCCCACTAAAAAAAAATGTATTAATAAATTTTCATTCTTTAAGATCAAGTAAATTATTAACTATAAATTTCTATCAGTCTCTATAATTAAAATTATTATATTTTTGTAATATACGGATCAATGAATTAAATATATAAATCAATGAATGAAATAATTGTTAAGTACTTACACAAATAATTTTCTTGTCACTTGTGCCAGCGACAAATAAATGCTGTTTATCTGGATCTGGGTTAAACTTTACACAATAAGGAATTTTGCGACTCGTAAAACGGCTTATGCATTCGCCAGTTTCTGTATCCCACAATTTGACGTACCTATCATACCCTGCTGATAAAAATCTTTTTCCATCATTGTCAAAACTTATATCTCGAACTGCTTATTGTCTGTGGCCATAATATGTTCTGACACATCTTCTTTCATTATATACTTACCACAACTAAAGAAAAAGAATAAGAGAATTTTAAGTATATTACATTAACATAGAATTGTAAAATACTTGATTCCATATGTTATTCTATATTTAAATCAATCATAATATAAATATTGTATGAAACTAAAAAAAAAAGTAATATATACAATTTAAATCTTATATACCCAGACAAACACATGTTTCACATTTCATTAATAATGAATTAATATTTAGTTCACTTATGATGCATAAATGATTCATAACGGAATCACATATGTTTTATAATAACTCCCTCAAAATCCCTCATACTGATATTCCACATGACATCCATAAAACTTCATAATTAATTCATATCAAATTCATTAAAGATAATATTAACTACACAGAGGATTCATATTTAGTTCATGTTAAGCATACTCGTTCGTTCTATTTCAAAAAAATAGCCTGAGTGCAAAAAAAAAATGTTCCTGTTCAGTCTTGAACCATGGACTCTCCGTTTCGTAGCCCGACACACTATCCACTAGCCCAACTAGTGATTACAATGTATGAGTGATGCCTTCTTAAAGTAAATTTTAGAATCTATATTAACCCAGTATCCGAAAAACAATAGAAATCGCAAAAAACAATTAAAATACAATTTAATAAAAATAAATGGAAATTAAATAACAGTGCTGTTAGCTTTATTTACATAAGCAATTTTTTCTTTTTTTCCAAAATTCCCTAATTTGTGAGCAAATGAAAAATGTGTACTTTAAGATGCAGGGTTTATCGATTACCGAAGAATAATATTCTGGTTACAAGGTTTGGAACGGAAAAGAAGCACGGCGGAACTGGTACGGGGCATCTCCGAGGGCCCGGTAGCGCTTTTAGAGCTTTTAAGCTCAGCGTTAAGCCGGGATTTATTCGTGACCGGTACACATTTGGAAAACAATTGACTCTGCGCTGGTGTCTGTATATTGTCTACCTTACACGAGTCTGACTTATCTGCTAATAATGAAAGTGAACACGAAGCGTTGCAATAAAGTAAACGAAGGAGAAAAACATTTTTCTCAAGCCACAAAGCTTGATTACGAGCGGCGCGGAAAAACTTCATACTACTGTAAATTGAGCGTTTTTGCGGTTTTAACCGGGATATGACCATCTTCAGTACTGATATGGTCGCACAAAAAGTGAACGCCGTGGTAATTTAGTCGGATGCTCAATAAATGTATGTGAATATTCGAAAGATTTATGCTTGAATCGTTAAGGAACAAAATTTTTTTTAACGAGAACTTTTCACATTATTCGACTATTCTACGAGAATTTTTATGCATTATTAAAATAAGTTTTGTTAATGGATTAATTAAATATCCGTTTCAATCCGTTTATCCATAACAGACAACAGCAACCAATTATTAAAATAAACGAGCGTGTTTTTTAATTTAGTGAAATTATTGGCACATTGGCAGTACTTTGGGTACTTTGTCAGTGAAAGACAAACAATGGGAAGCCTCAAATTTTACCGAAAGTCGACGTGAAAAGTTATACATCAACGAATAAATTATGTAAGTCTTTCCACTCATAATGAATAGCGATTCAAATGATAATTACATAACGACCACCGATAATGTAGAGATATGTTCAAAATGACTAATATTCATAAAAGAAAATGATTACATTGGTTAAAAGTATTTAATACATAATGTAAAAGTTTCAAAGTAAAATATAGTTAATGTGAATATTTGACAATACAATTAAAAGGTAAACGTAAGTTGCAGCTAAAATTAAGTAAGCATTTAATAGAATTGGAACAAAAGGTGTTGTAACATTTTATGAAATAGACCAATATTCTAGTATACAAACTGATATTTCATTTGTCATACGAATAGGAAATCGTTACACTCGTAATATGTGAAAATAGAATTAAGTGTAAATATGCTAGCGAACATGAAGACACCAGGCAATCAGAATATTAGAATGTCTTTATTCTTAACTTCCGATTCTCTGATTGGCTGGTGTCTCAATGTTCGCTAGCCTATTTACACTTTACTCTATTTTCACATATTACGAGTGTGACGATTTCCTATTCGTATAACAAATGAAATAAACGTTTGCATACATATGAACATTGGTCTATTTCATAAAATTTTACATCACCTTTTATTCCAATTCTATTAAATGCTTACTTTACATTAGCTGCAACTTATTACGTCCGTAAAAACACGCGAAGGTTTTTGGTACGTAAATCGAAGGTTTTTCGGCAACCTTCGGAACGTTGCTGGAAACTCAGTTTTTACAAAATGTAAGTTAATCGAGGGTTCTTTAAACGTAGAAATATCCGCCACAAACACCTATATTTAACGTTCACTGAAGTCTGTTTTTACGTTTATTGAACGTTGACGAAAGCGAGGTTAGTTAACCATTTATGAAAACTTGATTTTTTAAATAAAATTTGCAGCTTTTTATGTATATAGTGATTAAAGAGCTATTATAGATGACGCAGTGAAAGTAATTACGCTTTATATAATTGTATAAGAGCAAAGAGAATGTCTTTATACCTAAGGAATTGCTTATTTTGCTTTAAAAATTAAATTTTTAAAAATCAGGACTTAACCTCACTTTTTTTAACGTTCAATGAACGTAAACGCAGACTTCAGTGAACATTGGATATAGGCGTTTGTGGCGGACATTTCTACGTTTGAGAAACCCTCGATTAACTTACATTTTGTAAAAATCTAGTTTCCAGAAACGTTCTGAACTTTGCCGAAAGACCCTCGATTTACGTTCCACAAACCTTCGCGTATTGTTGGGGTTATTATAAGTATTATGACGTTCGCTGTTATACTACACTGGCGGAAAGAAAAAAAGAGCCACCTAGATTTATAAGAAAAATTGCTAATTTTCAAATGGCTGTAAAATGCCTAAGAAAAGAAGTTTTTTCTTTCGAACCCTTTTAGGTTTTTCCATTTTATCCTAACCCCGTATGAGTTATTGCCATAAACACAAGGCAATGTTTTTTTGTTAAAATAATGGTTATGTTTGCGCTTTGGTATCTGATTATTTATTAAAAAATTCTGAATTTTTATTCCAAAATGATAAAGTTCGCACATTTTTAAGTAGGATCACAAAAAAAATTCCATCGATACCATGATTTTTAAGGGAGATACAGTGTTTTAAAAAAACACTTGCAGTTCCGTGCAGTTCATGCAAATGGAACGCGTGTTATGCTTCAACAGTTATCAATAAGTTCTTACGAATTATGGATTATGTTTATGGTTTATGTTTATGGTTTACGTGTATGGTTTACGTTTATGGTTTACGTTTATGGTTTATGTTTGTGGTTTATGTTTATGGTTTATGTTAATGGTTTATGTTTATGGTTTATTTTTATGGTTTATGTTTATGGTTTATGTTTATGGTTTACGTTTATGGTTTATTTTTATGGTTATTGTTAATGGTTTATGTTTAAGGTTTACGTTTATGGTTCACGTTTATGGTTTATGTTTATGGTGTATGTTTTTTGGTTATGATTGATTTTCAATTATAATCATTAAAATTAACCATAAACATAAAACAAACTTAAATCATACACATAAAACATAAACGTGACCCATACACGTAAACCATAAAAATAAACCATAAACGTAAACCATAAACATAAA
>JABFPO010000096.1:0-11789 GCA_022817385.1 Macroteleia sp. ZL-2020
ATATTATAGTTAGCAACTATTTATCATATTTTTGTTTATATTTAACGACCAATTTAATAGATGAATGAAAGAAAAGAAGATTTTTTCAAGTCAATGTATAATTCTATTATCTTCATATGACTCGGTATAAGAATTGAATATAATAAATATAAAACAAATGTATAAACATACTTTTATATGTACAAAAACAACTAATTAAAATTAATATTTATCGTAAAGGTTATGAATATTGTTAAAAAATTTTTAAAAATTACAACTAATTTCTGTCAAAAGTTAAAAAACAACCAAATTTATTTAATGATTAAGAATCATTTGTCAGAAAAATTAGGAAAACTTATAACTAACTAAAATGTAGAAAATCTCGTGAAAATGTAGTCTACCGTGACTAAGTCTTATACTGAATTATAATCAGAATATATCTTTGGTAAAGCATCGTGTTTATTATATTTATTTCAAGTTGAAGGAGTTATAAATGACAGTAATAATAGGAATATATCATATCAAAATTGTAAAATATTGTCATACATTTTATTTAACTTTTCTGTACCATTTTGCATTTTGACAGTTTTCTTTGTAGTTTTAATGAACAATATTTCAGAAATATTGCGTTTAAAATAATTCTTTTCTTTGTCCAAGATTTTCATAATTCATGTGGTTTGTGACGACAGTATGTTCATCAATCGGTAATTTAAAATTATTTTTATGTTCTTTAAATCGAGTATTTAAGGCTCTGAGTGTTCTTCCCACGTAACTAATGTTACAATTATTACATTTAATTCTAAAAACGAAATTATGTTGTATATAAAGATCTAATTTATCCTTACACTTCTTAATGATATTGTCTAATATATTATCAATTTTATTAAAAATATTAATGTTTAAATGCTTTAAATTATTTTTAACATTGTTATTGAATTTATCATAATGAGGAAGTACTTAGTGATATATTTTTTTATGAATTCTGATGGATAATTATTGTTAAGTAAGATGTTAGTCATCAATTTAATGTTTTTGTTATGAAATTTAGGGTGTGATAATTGTATTGCTTTGTCCACTAAGTTTGTAACCATGGCGCGTTTTCCATGATTTGGATGGTACGAGAAGAAATTTAAAAAACAACCTGAATAAGTTAATTTTTGATACCATTTTGTTGGTATTTTATGATTAACACTAATGAAATTTAATTTAATTTAATCTAAAAATTAAATTCGTTATTATTTTCTATTTCATTAGTAAATTTTAAGCATAAGTAATAATTATTTAGAGTAAAAAAGAATGATATCTAATTTACCTTTAGGGACAGTACAAAAATATAATCAACATATCTAAAATATGTATATAAATGAAAATCAAGATAAGATAAACATTGTTTTTGTAGATCTCCGATGACGTATTCAGAAAATAAGAGTGATAATGGTGAACCCATAGGACAACCATCGGTCTATAAATAAATCATTTCATTAAATTTAAAATACGTAGAATTGACTATCACGTTGATTGCTATAATCATTTCATCAAATAGAATATTGCGAAAACCTTCAATCTCATTCTATCTATTTTTGATTCCTCTTATAACTAGATGATTCGGGATATTAGTGAATAAAGCAGATCATGATATAGTTCAGTTTGTTCTTTAAATAAAATACTATTTTTAATCGAATGATGCGATTCTAACTCAAGAACCTTGCCCAAATTTAGTTGCAAAAAATTTTATAATTCATGACAAGGGATTATCTATTGCTGAGATAATCAATCTAGATTATAGATAGAGACAATCAATATAGAATATCTAGTTTGTGAATTTTTGGAAGAGCGTAAGCTCATGCCAAATTAGTTGAAGTTATACAGGGTGTCTCACAAAGAGTATAAAACCTCTCGGGAGCGTGGTCTATGTATAAAAACAAGCGGAAATTGTTCTATGCAAAATTGCAATACGACAATATTTTTGGAGGTATTACGCGCCAAAATTTAAATATTCGAAATCGTTTTCTTTTGATATCTCAAAAATAAATCTAGTTAGAAGTTTTAAATGGTGAAAATATTTATTCTTATCTAAAGTAATTAACTAATAACATTTATTGATTTAAAACATATATATATAACTTTTCAAATTTTTAAAAAACCTCAAGAAACATGAGGCTGAAGTTCAAAACGTTTTTAAAACGATTTTCTTTTTTGGAAACCCGGGTAGAATTTATCATGAAACGCAAAAATATGCGCTTTTTTCAAAAATTTCGAACGGAAAGTTAGCGCAAAAGCGTGCTAAAGTTGTACACGCAACAAAGTTTAACATTGAAAGTCATTAAGAATTCATTAATATACACCGAACTACTACAAGGGAGAAAGAAAAACGAATTTGTATGCACCCTAACGTGATCAAAATAAAATGCAAATAAAAGTCCGAAAAACTAGATAAAATTCCCTACAAGAAGGTTTCGTCCCTTTTTAAAACATTCCACCGTAAGTAGGTCAATACCCGAACACAAATTTGTACCCATTAAAAAACGAAACAACATGGGTTTTAGTGAATTTTGTGTTCGGGTATTGACCCACTTACGGTGGAATAATTTAAAATGGAATGAAACCTTCTTGTAGGGAATTTTATCTAGTTTTTCAGACTTTGATTTGCAGTTTATTTTAACCACGTTAGGGGGTGGAAAAATTGATTTTAGTGCACCCATGTAGACTCATTTTTCATTGTGTACAATTTTGTGTTCGAGTATTGACTCACTTACGGTGGTATAATTTAAAAAGGGATGAAACTATCTTGTAGGAAATTTTATCTAGTTTTTCGGACTTTTATTTGCATTTTATTTTAACCACGATAGGGGATAGAAAAATTGGTTTTAGTGAACCCATGTTGTTTCGTTTTTTATTGTGTACAATTTTGTGTTCGGGTATTGACCCACTTATGGTGGAATAATTTCAAAGGGGATGAAACCACCTTGTAGGAAATTTTATCTAGTTTTTCGGACTTTTATTTGCATAACATTTTGACTACGTTAGGGTGCATAAAAATTCGTTTTTTTTCCTCCCTTGTATTAGTTCGGTGTATATTAATGACTTCTTAATGATTTTCAATGTTAAACTTTGTTGCGTGTCCAACTTTAGCACGCTTTTGCGCTAACTTTCAGTTCGAAATTTTTGAAAAAAAGCGCATATCTTTGCGTTTTATGTTAAATTCTATCCGGGATTGCAAAAAAAAATCGTTTCAAAAACGTTTTGAACTTCAGCCTCATTAATTTTTGGGGTTATGTTCCTGCGACGTTTTGTAAACCTTACCTAATCCGACTAGCGACGTTGCGTACAACTTCTTGTAAATCGTATTTCGACTCTCAAAATGCGACATTTAAACGTTTCTAAGAACTTTCCTAAACGTTAATTGGAACTTCTATGACGTTTTGTAAACGTTGACGAGCGTCGTAAATCACACTTCTAGATTTCTAAACGATACTAGTCTGTTTGGGGTATAATGTATCAGTTTCTACCTTCAATCCAACAACGTTCTGTTGGGGAAGTGTAAGAGTTAACAAAATGTTACATATGTTAACTTTTTTTAATGTTATCAAGTTTTATTAAGGCGATGTATCAAGCGATTTCTCCCGAATTAGGGTGTTTGTGATTCATTTTGTAGACACATTTAATTTAAAAATGCGGGCACTATAAATCAAAGCTTACCATGTGGGAAAATATTTTAAAACAATCAAATATATTTTATGTAAGCAATTGAGGATAAATTCCTGGAACTCGTTTTTCTCTCAAAGGAATTAAATAATAAAGAACGTAAAATTAATTAATATTATTAGAAATATAATCGCAATAATGTATTAATATGTATAAACTAGGCTTCTCCAAAAGTTCGAACATGTTCGAACAGGCTTCAAAGTTCAAATAGTTCAAAAAGTTCAAATAGTTCAAATAGTTCAAATAGTTCAAATGGTTCAAACAGTTCAAATAGTTCAAACAGTTCAAATAGTTCAAACAGTTCAAATAGTTCAAATAGTTCAAAGGGTTCAAAACAGTTCAAGTAGTTCAAACGTCATTTTTTTGTAGAAAAAATCTTGATTGCTGAGTTTTCCTGATTGTCTTTTTTTATTTAATTAATATACTACTTAAATAAAATATTTACTGAGATTTTTAGATGAATGAAAATATAATAGAAATATACCGTGTGTTCGCATTTCACGGACGATCCGATTCGAGCCGGCTCAGTCCGGCTCGTCCGTTAAATGCGAACATACCCATACAGGGTGAATTTTGAAACTGATATTTTTAAATATCTACACTGAGAGAAATAATCATAATAAGAGACTTTTAAAGAGGAGTCATTTCAACTTTCAGAATTAGTTATTTGTGTTATCGCTATATCATAACCTGTAAATCCGTGCAATTGGTATCACTGGTAATTGCGTTGAAACAACTGACCATGTCTGTAAAATTAACGCGATAGACAGTTTTTTCAACTTTATAAAAAAGTAGTTGATAGATGATTTCCTAATAGAACACTACAGTTGAAACAAAGTCCCTAATAGAACACTACAGCTGAAACAACCATCTATCAACGTTGATTCAACGTTTAACCGTCAATGTTTAATTAACGTGATATCACCCGAAATTCAGCGGTTGATTCAACGTTGTTTCAACGGTATCGTCAACGTTCATACAACCCTCACTCAACTAATTGGTTCTTGAGTTGGCTTGATTCAACAGTGAGCCAATAACGTTGATTCAACATTATATCACCAGACATAATTTATGATATAATGTAATTTTGAAAGTTGAACCGGCAACGTTGATTCAACCCTGAATCAACCATATATCAACGTTGATTAAACATTGAATCAACCATTTATTAAGATTGATTCAACGTTTAACCGTTAACGTTAAGATGAAATAAGGTGGCCGAATGTAGCCAAACGTGGCCGAAGGTGAAGGAAGTGGCCGAACATGACTGAAGATGAACGAATATAGCCGACCGTGGCCAAAGGTTGCCGAAAATAACCGAAGATAGCCGCAGATGGCCGAAGGTGGCAGAATATGGCCGAAAATAGCCGAATATGACCGAAGATAGCCGAAGACGGCCGAAGACAGCAAAAGGTGAAGGAAGATGACCGAATATTGCCAAACATGATCGCAGGTGAACGAAGGTGGTCAAACAAGGCCGAAGATGAACGAAGATGGCCGAGTGTAGCCGAAAGTGGCCGATGGTGAAGGAAGGTGGCCGAACATGATCGAAGATGCACGAACCCTTGTAGAAATTTTTCTCTGACAACAGTCTGATAAAGTTTCTGAATATTGGGACTGTCAGAGAGATTTTATCAGACATTTGTCTGACATTCATCACTATATTGTTGCTATAATACGTTGTTAGAGAATTTTTGGTGAAATACTTTGTCAGAGAAATTGTTCGAAAATATACCTCACATTTATATAATAAATACCTAAGAAGTCTCTCTGATAGAGACTGATACCAACAATTCTCTGAAAAATGTCAAACAGTTGCCAGACAAGTATCAGACAAAATTTTTCAGACATATCTCTGGCAAAGTATCCCACCATAATTACTCTGACAGATGTGAAATAAATGTCTGACTAATCTCTCTGACAAAACGTATAATACTAACAATTGTTGATAAATGTCTGACAAATGTCAGACAAATATTTGACAAAATGGGTCTGACAGTCCCAATATTCAGAGACTTTGTCAGACTTTTTGTCAGAGAAATTATTTCTACAAGGGAAGGTGGCCGAATGTAGCCAAAGATGGTCCAAAATGACCGAAGATGAACCAATTTAGCCGACCGCAGTCGAAAATGGCCGAAGGTTGCCGAAGATAACCGAAGATAGCCGAATGTGGCAAAATATGCCCGGAAATAGACGAATATCGCCGAAGATAGCCGAAGGTTGCCGAAGATGGCCGAAGGTAGCGGAAGATAGGTAAAAGTGAAGGAAGGTAACCGAATATTGCCGAACATGATCCCAGGTGGACGAAGGTGGCCGAGTGTAGCCGAACGTGACCGAAAATGGCCAAAGGTGAAGGAAGGTGGCCGAACATGAACGAAGATGTCCGAAGGTGGCCAAATGTGGCAGAATATGGGCAAAGATAGCCGAATATGACCGAAGGTGGCTGAAGATAGCCGAAGGTTGCCGAAGATGGACAAAGGTAGCCGAAGATAACAAAAGTTGAAGGAAGATGACCGAATATGGCCGAACATGATCGCAGGTGGCCGAACGAGGCCGAAGATGAACGAATGTTGGGTCACAGTCGGCCATCTTCAGTCACGTTCGGACAACTTCAACCACCTTCGTCTATTTTCTGTCATGTTCGGCCACCTTCATTCATCTTCGGCCACTTCGTCCATCTTCGACCATATTCGACCATCCTCCACCACCGTCGGCCACCTTCCTTCACTTTCAGTCATCTTCGGCAACCTTCGACCACTTTCGGCTATCGTCAGCCACCTTCGGCTATCTTCAGCTACCTTCGTTCACTTTCGGCAGCCTTCGGCCACTTTCGGCTATCGTCATCCACCGTCGACTATTTTTAGTCACCTTCGTTCACCACCGGCCATGTTCGGTGATGTTCATCCATCTTTATCCATCTTCGGTCATGTTCGGTCACCTTCGGCCACCGTCGGCCATCTTCGGTCACGATCGGACAACTTCGACCACCTTCGTCCATCTTCCGTCATGTTCGGCCACCTTCATGCATCTTCGGTCATGTTCGGTCAGTTTCGGCGACCGTCGGTCATCTGCTGCCAGCTTCGAACATGTTCGGCTATCTTCGGCCACGTCCGGCCATTTTCGGTCATGTTCGACCACCTTCATCCATCTTCGTCCATCCTCGACCGTGTTCGGCCACCTTCCTTCAACTTTGGCAACCTTCGGCCAATTTCGGCTATCGTCGGCCACTTTCGGTTATCTTCAGCCACCATTGTCCACATTCGGCCATATTCGGTCACCGTCGGCAATCTTTGGCCACCTTCGTCCAGCTTCGGTCATATTCGGCCATCTTCTGTAATGTTCGGTCACGTTCCGACAACTTCGACCACCTTCGTTCATCTTCGGTCATGTTTGGTCACCTTCGGCCACCGTCAGTCATCTGCTGCCAGCTTTGACCATGTTCGGCTATCTTCGGTCACGTCCGGCCATTTTCGGTCATGAATGGTTACCTTCGTCTAGCTTCGGTCATGTTCGTATACTCTCGTTTAATGTTGCATCCTCCCGTTAATTTGTTGACCATGTAAAAGGTTGAATCAACATTGAGTCACCGTTTTTGCAGCGGTGAGTTTACGTTGTATCAACTTTATCATTAAAATTTAAAAGACTTTGTTTCAACTAACGTGTTCCCTTTATCAACGTCGATTTAATGTTGAACCGTCTAAGTTGATTTAACCCTTAATCAACCATATAGCAACGTTGATTCAACCCTCAGTCAACCATCTATCAACGTTGCTTCAAAGTTTAATCGTCAACGTTGAATCAACATTATATCACTTGTCATTCAACAATGGATTTAACGTTGTTTCAACGGTATCGTCAACATTGATTTAACCCTCAGTCAACGAATTTTCAAAGGTTGTTTCACCGTTGAACCGTAAACGTTGCTCTCAGCTCGTTACTCAGCCGGACATTCGAAGGTTGAGTCAACGTTGAGTCACCGATTTTGCAACGGCAAATCTACGTTGTATCACCGTTATCATTAATATTGAAAAAAAGTTTCAACTAATGTGGTCGCTTAGGGCTGTTCTGTTACAGTGTGGAGAATACTGCTTCAAAGCTGATACATGTAAAATAACAAATTTTATTACGTTTCAAAGTGTAACGAAACGACATATACAGCAAAATCCATATTTCTGTTTCGTTCCAAAACGTAACGTAAACGGTGGAAATATTTTTTTTTGTTCCGAAACGAAACGAAATCATCGGAGACAATTTCGTTTTGTTCCGAAACGGAACGAAATTATCGGAGACATTTTTGTTTCGTTTCGAAACGAAACGAAATTTTCGGAGACATTTTTGTTTCGTTCCGAAACGAAACAAAATTATCGGAGACTTTTGTTTCGTTTCGAAACGAAACTAAAGGTTCGAGTGTACTTTAGTTTTGTTCAAAAATGAAACGAAGATTTTATTTTAGTTTCGTTTCGTTTCATATCCTTGGTTTTTACTGTTACCAATGAATATTTTTGTTAACTCCAACAAGATTAATCTTGTAAATTTTATCTTATTGACTATGAAGTTGACTATGAATTGTCGACTATGAAGCGTTTACAGGGTTTTACATTTTAACAATAATTTTTCAAAATAATTAACTTGCACGTTTATATTATCGTAATATCATTTATATTTTATTATAAATTTTAAATGTATGAATAAATAAATTAAATAAATGCATTCAGTGACAAGGGTTCAAGACATGATAAAGACCCTATAAGCACAAGATATCTTGAGTATGTTGTAGAAATATCGCAGATTTTCAAAGTATATCATCAAATGTGCACATGAAAAAATATCCTGGGGATATTCTCCGTATATGGCAATATATTGGCGATGATCCAGGGATATCATTTAAGTGGACATTATGATAATATTGAAATGATATTTTGTGCTTATAGGGGATAGGTTATATTCTAATCAACATGATATATCTTGTTGACATTAACGAGATTTTTCATTGAACTAACCTTATTTCATACAATAGAGGATATCACCACTGTCAGCAGCATTGTAACATAACGTTTAAATAAAGATTGGAACAATGATGCTTTCTTGTCAATGTTAACAAGACTTCTAATTGGACAACAAGATTTTTTTTCCCGTGTAAAACAGATAAAACACATAATCACGTAACTGTACATAAACACATAAACATAAATAAATAAATAAATACACATAAACACACATTAATACACATAGACACTATTTTGAACTATTTGAACTGTTTTGAACTATTTGAACTGTTTGAACTATTTGAACTATTTGAACTGTTTGAACTATTTGAACTGTTTGAACTATTTGAACTGTGTGGACTACTTGAACTATGTGAACTATTTGAACTTTGAACAGTGTTCGAACATGTTCGAACTATTTAAAGAAAGTTCGAACGTGTTCGAACAGGGTTCATGGCGAAGTCTAGTGAAAACTGAATTAAAACTTTTTCAAGTAACGTCCAATTCAAAAAGTTGGACAATAAAACTTGTTGAAATACAATCTATTCTTAAATATTTTTAAACTTTATTGTTATAAATTTTTGCATTAGACATTATTTCTAAAAGTTTTAATTCAGTTTTCACTGCAATACGGATTTGTGCATGAATTCAAAAATTTTCTATAATTTCTCCTTTGCTGGGTACCGTCACGCAGTCGTCTGATTAACATCATGCGGTCGTTTGGGTACCATGGCACAGTTTTATGGCTGCCACCGTGCTGCCTGTCAGACATTCCGCAGTTATCGCATTGCCGTAGTGCAGCAGTCGCGCAATCGTCTGGCTAATATCGTGCAGTCGTCCGGCTGCCATCGTGCAGTCATATGAAAACCATCGTGCTGTCGTCTGGCTGCCATCGTGTTTTCTAGGAGATATCTTACCGTCGTATTGCAACTGTCGTGTAACCGTCTAGCTACCGCGTGCAGCCGTCTTATTTTCATCGTGCGGCCGTTTCGATACAATAGTGCGGTTGTCTGGTTGACATGGCGCTGTCCGTCTAACATCGCGCAGTTGTCGCGTTTACGTAGTGCAGTATTCGCGTAATCGTCTGGCTTTTAACATGCCATCGTCTGGCTGTCATCGTGCAATTTTCTGGAAACCATCATGTTGTCGTATGGCTGCCATTTTTATGTTGTAGGATCTATCGTGCAGTGGTGCGGGAAATGTCGTGTAACCCTGTGGCTAATATCGCGCAGTCGTCTGATTTCTATCGTGCCCGCGTTTGGGTACCATCGTGCAGTCGTCTGGCTGCCATCGTGTAGTTATCTGGAGACCGTCATGCTGCCGTCGTATTTTCTAGGAGCTATCATAAAGTCGTATGGCAACTGTCGGTTAACCATCTGGCTACCGTGATGCAGTCGTCTGATTAACATCGTGCGGTCGTTTGGGTACCATAGCGCAATTGTATGGCTGCCACCGTGCTGCCTGTCAGACATCCCGCAGTTATCGCGTTGCCGTAGTGCAGCAGTCGCGCAATCGTCTGGCTAATATCGTGCAGTCATCCAGCTGTCATCGTGCTGTTATATGGAAACCATCGTGCAGTTATATGGAATCCATCGTGTTGTCGTCTGGCTGACATCGTGTCTTCGAGGAGATATCTTACCGTCGTATGGCAACTGTCGTGTAATCGTCCAGCAACCGCGTGCAGCCGTCTTATTTCCACCGTGACGCCGTTTCGATGCAATAGTGCGATTGTCTGGTTGACATGGTGCTGTTTGTCTAACATCGCGCAGTTGTCGCGTTTACGTAGTGCAGTATTCGCGCAATCGTCTGGCTTTTAACATGCCATCGTCTGGCTGTCATCGTGCAATTTTCTGGAAACCATCATGTTGTCGTATG
This sequence comes from Macroteleia sp. ZL-2020, assembly GCA_022817385.1. Taxonomy (NCBI): domain Eukaryota; kingdom Metazoa; phylum Arthropoda; class Insecta; order Hymenoptera; family Scelionidae; genus Macroteleia; species Macroteleia sp. ZL-2020. The sequence goes on from JABFPO010000096.1 coordinate 10,545, forward strand.
GCTGCCATTTTTATTTTCTAGGATCTATCGTGCAGTGGTGCGGGAAATGTCGTGTAACCCTGTGGCTAATATCGCGCAGTCGTCTGATTTCTATCGTGCCCGCGTTTGGGTACCATCGTGCAGTCGTCTGGCTGCCATCGTGCAGTTATCTGGAGACCGTCATGCTGCCTTCGTATTTTCTAGGAGCTATCATAAAGTCGTATGGCAACTGTCGGTTAACCGTCTGGCTACCGTGATGCAGTCGTCTGATTAACATCGTGCGGCCGTTTGGTTACCATAGCGCAGTTGTATGGCTGCCATCGTGCTGCCTGTCAGACATCCCGCAGTTATCGCATTGCCGTAGTGCAGCAGTCGCGCAATCGTCTGGATAATATCGTGCAGTCGTCGGGCTCTCATCGTGCAGTTGTATGGAAACCATCTTGTTTTCGAGGAGATATCTTACCGTCCTATGGCAACTGTCGTATAACCGTCCAGCAACCGCGTGCAGCCGTCTTATTTCCATCGTGCCGCAGTTTCGATACAATAGTGCGATTGTCTGATTGACATGGTGCTGTCTGTCTAACATCGCGCAGATGTCGCGTTTACGTAGTGCAGTATTCGCGCAATCGTCTGGCTTTTAACGTGCTATCGTCTGGCTGTCATCGTGCAGTTATCTGGAAACCATCGTGCTGTCGTATGGTTGCCATTTTTATTTTCTAAGAGCTGTCCTGCAGTCGTACGGAAAATGTCGTATAACCGTCTGGCTAATATCATGCAGTCGTCTGATTTCTATCGCGATTGCGTTTGGATACCATCGTGCAACCGTCTGGCTGTCATCATGCTGTTTGCTAGCTTTCGTGCAGTCACTCGGTCGCCGTCGTGCAACCATCTGGTTTGCCTTGTGCAATCATCTGTAGAGATTCAGCAAAGGCCTTCAAAACGTTTGGCTAACGTCGTGATATGGGCATAATCCAGACGTTTGCCAGACATCCTTCCAGATGCTTGCCAGAGTTCTACCAGACAATTGCCAGACGTTTATCAGACGTTTGCCAGACAGTTACCAGACGTTTTCCAGACGTTTGACAGACGTTTACCAGTTGTCAACCAGATGCCAACCAGACGCCTTTTTTCCACGCGGGTTTTTTCTTACAGATTATCTTAATATATTATTGCTGAGTAAGTCAGAATTTTTTTTAACATTATTACTAACTGAAAAGTTATTTGAGCAATGAATTTACTAATTATTTCGTTTAAAATTAAATCTCC
>JABFPO010000097.1:0-11778 GCA_022817385.1 Macroteleia sp. ZL-2020
CTGATAAAGCAATTTATCATTATATGAATAATTTATAACATTTCATAACAATATAATTGCAAAATGGATTAAATTAGATATTATGCATAGAAATTCGCCGAATTTTTTTTATTTATTACAAAATAAATTCACTTATAAATATTAGTAAAAATTTTTTGTTTATATTGAGTGTTTATGATTTATATAAACAATATATTGCAAAATAGACCAAATGCGATATTACGCATAGAATCTCAGCGAATTTTTTTTTATTTGTAACAATATGAGTTCACTTATAAATATTATTAAAAATTTTTTGTTTATATTGATTGTTTATGATTGATATAAACAATTTATTGCAAAATAGACAAAAGGAGATATTATGCATAGAAATTCGTCGAGCTTTTTTTATTTGTAACAATACAAGTTTATTTTTGAAAAATCGTTAACATGTTTTGTTTCTATTGATTGTTTATGATTAATATAACCATTATTATTGCAAAATAGACCGAACTAGATATTATGCATAGAAATTCGCCGAATTTTTTTTATGTATAACAAAATAATTTCACTTATGAATATTAGTAAAAATTTTTTGTTTATATTGATTGTTTATGATTTATATAAACAATATATTGCAAAATAGACAAAATGATTTATTGTGCATAGAAATTCACCGAATTTTTTTTATTTGTAACAATATAAGTCAAAGTTATATTCATTTTCATATCAACTACACATTCTTTATTGGGTATATAATCAGCAATTATTTCACGCACAATTCGCTCGTCCCGGTTGAATGAAAACATCGTTAAATTTATTTAATGATTCGACATCAATTTTATAAACATCAGGTATTGTTTTCGTTTTGTCGCACAACTTAGTCACGGAAATTTGATCGCCATCGATTTTAATTTCGCTTTGTTTCAAAAAATTTAAACCCAATAACAAACCACACTCAATGACGTGCTCTTCCACAACATGAACGTCAACATCAAAATAGTCATTATCTACGAATAAGCATACAGGCACGCGACCTAATGTCTGTGTCAAATTTGCACCAACTCCTTTAAAACAAAGTTTATCTTTTATTAATTTTAAGCTCGCCAGATTTTTTAATTTATTAAATTCGCGCACATTTAAGAGTGAGATATCACTCCCGGTGTCAATTAACGCTTTTAAATTGCTATCACCGATTTTAACAGTTTTCACATATATTTATTATTCCAAACTTCCTTTATTGCACAACTCTCTTTATAAACATTAGTCCTTTAGGGACATTTTGTCGCAATATGCCCAATATATCGACAAATAAAACATCGACGTACTCTACTGCCAGTTGGACAATTCGTACTCAAATGGTCACTGGCCCCACACACATATCATCGTTTTCGAGACATTTTAAACCCACTATTTTTATCTGAATATTGCTTTCATTCGATTTCTCATTCTTTTTATCTATTCTTCCTGACGATATTCCAGCCCGACCTCGCAACGATACTTTCTCAAAAGCTTCGAGTAAACTATCAACCGAAGAAAACTTCTGTACTCGCGCTAAATCGCGTAAAGACGCATCAGGTATGCCCTCCACCAAACATTCGAGCAACTCATCTTTTTCCACCGTAATTTAATTGCTAAGAATGACTTTATCGTGAGCATAATCCTGAAACGATTCATTAACGGCCCAAACCCGATTTCTAAATTTATCGCACAAAGCTAATTTACTTTGTTTTTTAAGAAACATCGTTTTGAATTCGTTTACAAAATCAGTAAAGCTTAAAGTTACATATTCAGGTCTCGAATGAAGCCAATCAGCTGCCCTACCCTTTAATTTCATACTGATCAACGCTTTTAATTCATTATCATTTAATTCATAAACATCTTTTAACAAAAATAAACGTTTTAGCCATACTTCACAAAAATCCGTTTTCCCGTCGAACGTACTCAATAAATCAATTATGGCGCCAATTTTTGCCGAATTTACAACACCTTCTGGCGCTAGAGCGCTCGTTCTGCTACGTGTTACCTCACATGCCACGTCACTCTCCGTATTTGATCGCAGCGCCGTTTCTCTACGAGCGACATCTAACTCGCGTTTCAACAGTTCGTTTTCTCGCTGTAGCATACGCTTTTCCCTCTCACTGAACTCTAAGGCCCGCCGCAACAACTGGTCGGCTTCTTCCCGTCGCATATCCACTGCGCGCGCACCACATTCATTCCCCACAGCGCTCACCTCGTGATGAATTTGTCTCCGACTGAGCGTTTCTCCGATGCTCGCGCCACCCAGGCCGTCGGTTAACCTGCAATTTCCATCGTCTGCGCCCAACTCGTACGTGCTGCCGTCCTGATGTTGCTGTCCTTCCGTGTTGTTCTCTCTCAGGATCTCGTCCGCTCCCGAAACCAGCGAACTGTTAAAGAATCCGCCATCTTGATTCGTCCCCTTCTCACCACGCAAGTCGTCGTCATCTTGCTGCTTTTTTTCTTGGGTTTAATTCCAAAACCCTGGCCAATAACTCATTCTTCGACCCGGTTGTATGCAAACCATGTTCTCTAAGAATCGTCTTTAGAGACACAATGGTCATACCTTTAGCGTCCGTTATCTTTAATCTCACGTGGTTTTGGACACAGATAAATTGTCTAATTTACGTCTCAACGATCGGAAGCGCTCTCACGAAAATGTGCACACTAGGTATTAAGATAACACGTACAATGTATGTCCAACTACAACGATTGTAATCCGAACTTCCAATTCACTTAGCCGATATCCCGGTTGAGCCCCCAAATTTGTAGGATTTGGATGGTTTATTGAGTAAATGTTTTAATTAAAATTATAACAAGTTATTTAATAATAAAATAAAGTATCGGCACTTTACACAGTCTAGTTAATCAAATTACAATTCGCGACTCAAATTGCACGGCGACAGTACCTCGCGCTTCGACCGACAAACTTTTCAACTCGCCTACCGCCAAAGAACTGGCCCCTCGCGACGCGTAACTCAGCGCCTACCAAAACAGAACATTTTCTGATTGGATCTCCCCTATCCCATCCCACAATCGGCCGTCCTGATCATCATTCGATCCTGAATGATGGTTCTTTATATGTCTTTGGCATGGTCCGGTATTTCATCAGTATCACTATCTTCGTCTGTTTCATCTGCTGTTACGTTCGGTTCTTTTTACTTTATCAGGGTTCTTGCTCTTGACGTAACTGTTTGAGTTCTGAACGTGAACTTGTACAGTTCCGACTTCGGTCCGCGTTCAAAATTAACTTTCAATTTGTGTTTTAATCACGCGCTTTATTTAAATAAATTTAGAATTAGAAATCTTTAATTTTACTCTCAGATACTTTGCGCCAATACAGATGGCAAAAGTTTATTTCATCATAGAGTGTTTGATTTCTTTAAGGGAATTTATTTTATTTATAAATTAGAATTTTATTAAACTGTCAAGATTTTACTTTATTACTTGATTAACGAAATATTGAAAATGAGACGTGAGGATTTTGCGGATCGTTTGATAGGTTTTTAAAGTTTTTATTAGTTTGGTTACCTTTACTGCTGTCCTAGTCGCACTACTGACCGGCCAGAGAGAGAGCGTTGATCAGCTGTAATTGAAAAGGTACTCACAATTTTGCTCGGAGATTTAAACGTGTTGACGGTATCTGCTTTATCCGGATTTCGTTCTGCCGTATGTCATTTTGTCACGTCTCGTAAGTGTAGTGCAAAAATATATTGTTTTTTGGTGTGTTTTTTAGTGGTAGTGTGTAATACAAGTGATTTTAGGAGTTGTCACATAGGTTAGATTAAATTCTGACCGTGACAGGTTTGGATTCAAAGTGTATTTTGTAATCTCCTGAATATGGGCATCAGAACGAGACCCGGCTCCAGGAGTACAATTCATGGGTCAGGATGTCCTAGTGTTCACTCAGAATTGGGCATCAGAACGAGACCTGGCTCCAAGTGTACAACTAATAGGTTAGGATATCTTGGTGTTTACTCAGATGTGGGCATCAGAACGAGACCCGGCTCCAAGTATAAACCGAATCTAGGACGTAAAAGAGATTGGACTTGGAGTGTCAAACACCAATAAGTGGAGAAGTGTAACTGTCAAGTTGTTCGGCGCCTGAACGGTACCGGATAAAACTTTTACAGTCTCCTTGGAGTATACACTCCCTTTATTAGTGTAAAATAAAATTGCACTAACCAACTGTAAGTCCAAATAGTTTATACGGTGTGGTCCTATTGATGATCCTATGTACACTTTTATTAACAATTTATCGCGATTAAAGTCAAAACTGTAATCAAACAGGTCTTGAAGACAACCTGTATTTATACTACAAAAAATAAACAAAATTGTTCTAGAATGTTCTATTACAATGTTATTTTTATTTTTATTTTAATTTTAGTTTGTTAGTATTGGTTAAAATTAACCTGTATTAGTGTATACATACATTAAAGTGTTTTGACAGTTCATAAACATGTGCTTGTACAGTACATTTTTAATGTATAATATCATATATTTCATCATTTTCATATATGTACATTTATATTAATGTTTATTTTGTCAAATTGTTATATATTTCAATTATATGTCATGATTTCTACATATTCATATAGGTTTACTTGTATATTGTATATTTTCAATTGCAATATCTATGAATTTTAATTAATGCTCAGAGTTTAATTTTAACATAATAAAGTTTAGTGTTAAATGTGATTTTCAAATATGTGTTTTCCAATTTCATTTGCATTTATACGTTTCACATGTTTCATTATTTTATTTTAGTATTATTGAATTTTAATTCATGAATATATATATCATATTATAGAACAATAATTTGTAATATTGAATGTGATTTTCTGAATATGAAAGATAATTACTCATATACAATTATTTATAATTTCTCAAGTTTAAAACATTTTCTATTAATTATTTACATTTACTTTCTCAAAAACAGAATACGTTAGAATTCTCACTACTAAATTTCTCATAGCTAAAGTGTTTTCATAGCTAAATGAGATTTACCGAACATTTTTTAATCTTGTAAAGACTCTATGTTTTGTACATGTTTGTTTTATATACTCAAACGTTTTATTTAAATTAGGATTAATATCTTAGATTTTGTCCATTGGTTGTCGTTACAATCCTTTTCATAATCGTCAGAGTCTGTAGTATCAGACATCTTTATTTTAATCATATAGATTAATAATTGTTCATCCAAATTACAATTTGAAAATTAAATAATATTTCTATCGAGAATTCATTTAATTTCAAACGCGCTTGAATTGACAGGCGTCTGTCTTAATCGTATCACGAAATTCGCCGACGTCCTCGTTCAATACGCGGTATTTCTCAGCGCGTCCTTTTCTATTATTTTTATCAATCGCGTTAATTACCTTTCTAAGGAAACAGATTTAATTTAAATCTAACTATGTCATAATTTCTGACCTAATTTAATTTTCCTGTCAGCTGTTGAAATTAAATTATTATGTAAGTATGTTTATTTTAAATTGTATAGCAAAATAGTGATAAATTGTGTTAATGATAATATATTTTGATTTTCAGGGAACTAATAGTGGATTAGTAATTTGTACGGTTACAAAGTGCATTTCATTTTATGTAACTTAGACTAAATTTGTAACACAAAAGATTACTTTAAAGCTATTCAATAAATAGTAAATAATATAATATTATATACATATACATATATTGCTTTAGTATTAAATACTTAGATAATTTATTTATTAATAATAACAATATATTTTGTTATTGTAATTACAGAATTAAAATTGACGATTTTGAAGTATCCTATGTAAAAATATTTTACATAAAAATATTCTACGGATAATGCTGTTGCAAAGTACAGAGGCAAAAATTAAATATATACCAATAATAAAAATTTATCAGAATAATTTATGATCTATTACTAATTTAAGAATCATTTTTACAATATAAATTTCATACATGAAACTGATGAAATGAATTTTTAACGACGTACATAATATGCACTAAAATTAAGTATTCTAATATATAAATTTCAGTTTCACAAATGATAATGTAATGCGTAATATTTAAATATGTTAGAAGCAATTATTTGACAAATTAACTGAGAAAGTGATGTAACAGTATAATATAACTGTTTAAGACATTGTTTTATTTGTCTATACATTTCTGCTTCTATATATCAAATTGTTTATTGAAATTAAATAATGAAGCTTAAAAGTATAGCATATTATGCATTAAGGGAAATAAATTCAAAAATATCATCCTAGGGCGAAGTTTATAATCCGAGCCGAAGCTGACAGTTTTGATCACCCGAGATGAGTTTTTTCTTTTGCTTCCCGTAGTGCATACGATATTTTTCGCTACAGGTCAGCAACAAACGCTGTCTTTGGGAAACTCTCTAGAGAGCAAAAAGGCGTTTTTCGTGCACGTATGGCGAAAAATACTTTATAGAAAAACATTTTCAGTTATTTTAATAATCTTCACTCATAGCACATAATAATTTGTTATATATATATCAATATGTATAAAAGGTTGAGTGACAGGTTCCAGAGAAGATATATTCCATAACGCGACAACTTCCAGAATAACCAACTTCGCTCGGTATATATTCGGGTTGCGTCAAAATAAAATTTTGACGTGACATGACGCGACTGAATGTAAACATAACCGCGATTTGCTGAAAAATCATTTCAGCAAAGAACATTTTAAAAATCTGTGATTCCAAAGAAGATGATCCAGAAAAATAGAATATTGGACGAGAAAATGAAAAAGATTGAAAATTACTATATCAGATAAGTAAAAATAATTTCAGTCATTATAAATTAATATTCATTGTATTTCTTAATATTTAAATAATGCATTTCATACATGAAAATATCATTAGAGAAGTGCAATTTATTACAATTATTATATTAAATACATTAAAACATTCTAAGTAACTTGTTTCTTTCTTCAAAAAGATGCCAAAGGCAGAATATATTAAATATGTTATTAGATCTTTTGTACAGTTGAAAATAAATTTCTAGTTTTCTCCAATTTATTTCTATTGCTGATAATTAACAAACGTCGCTACTTGATTTAATCAAACTGATTAATGGTTTCTTGCCTCCATTGTCTAAATATTATAATCTGATAAAAAAAACGAAATACCACAAAGTAATATTCCACTGTTTAAATTAAAAGAATAACTATTCATTAATAGCACAAGTGTTTCAATGTATTTAATATACTAATTGTAATAAATTGCATTTATCTAATGATATTATCATGTATGAAATGCATTATTTAAATATTAAGAAATACAATGAACATTAATTTATATTGACTGAAATTATTTTTACTTATCTGATACAATAATTTTCATTCTTCATCATTTTCTCGTCCAATTTTCTATGTTTCTGGAACATCTTCTTCGGAATCACAGATTTTTAAAATGTTCTTTGTTGAAATAATTTTTCAGCAAATCGCGGTTATGTTTACATTCAGTCGCGTCATGTCACGTCAAAATTTTATTTTGACGCGTCTCGAATATATACCGAGCGAAGTTGGTTATTCTGGAAGTTGTCGCGTTATGGAATATATCTTCTCTGGAACCTGTCACTGTATATATATATATATATATATGGGTAAGGGACAACATTCACACTTTGTCGAAATCCATAACATGGATTGTATACCTATATTTACATCAAGTTAACATATCAATTTCGCTATTTAGATATAATATATAAAAGTCCCAAAAACTTCATTCGCAGCTTCATTCCTAGACCTACTTGCGTTCGGCGAATTGCCGCCAAGTCACCAATTTTGTACTCGTGTGCCTCCTTTCTTTTTATATGTTTTTCTATTTTCTGACTGCACTTTGGTGATCTGGGCAACTACTTGTGCTCGCAATACGTCACGATCTTGCGCAAAGGCAGTTATCAGTTCCCGATGTAGGTCTTTCATCAAACCTGTAAAATTTTTCAGCCTCGGTGATACACCCCGAAAAGCTTTAAAAGGTGACATACCTAAACTCTGATGCATCACTGAGTTTATGCACTGCTGCACTATGCTGACATGTTTAAACCACTCTCCTGGTTTTTCTGCTGACAATTTAGCTAGTAACGGAATTATGGCCCGATTGACTCGCTCAACCTGCCCATTTCCCCTTGGGACACCAGTGGTAATCAGGTGATGTTCAACTTGATTTTCTTCGCAATATTTGGAAAACTCTCCTGATGTAAAGGCCGTTCACCTATACGAGATTATTCTCCTAGGGTTTCCAAAAATTGCGGCCTGCCTGGTTAATCGCTCCAAGACCTCGCCAGATCCCACAGATCTCACTGGATAGAGCCAGGTGAACTTAGTAAATCCGTCGACTACCACGAATAGGTGCCTATAGCTCTTTCTCGTTAACTCTAACGGGCCCAAGTGGTCGATATGGTAGGTGTCGAGGGGCAAGGACCCCTTTTCAAGCGGATTAAAAAATCCTTCGCTCTTACCACCTTTTCTCTCCGCAAGAATACATAGAAGACAATTACGAATAACACTGTCCACCTTTTTCCTCACATCCGGTATCCAGTAGTCCTGTCTGACCGCTACTTCCGTTTTGTTTACAGAAAAGTGACCTCGTAGATGTATTTTGCGGATGACTTGCTTGTCCATGCTGTTTGGCACAAGCAAATATAAGTTTCCAGCCTCTTCCCTGTACAACAATCCACCTCTTGTCAAATACCCATTTGGACTACCTTGATTAGCCTCGTTCAGTAATTGCTGAATTTGTGGATTCTCTAGCTGCGCTCTTCTCAGATTCGCAAGCAATCCAGCTGTCTCTTTTTCCAACTCACAACATTCCAGAGTCGGATTTCGGCTCGAGGCATCAACAGTTCTTTCCAGGTCGATGCTCAATCGTATACTGGAAAGCTTCTAGTTGTAGCGCCCAACGAGCTATTCTCATATTCAAATCTTTTTTACGCATTGCCAAGGAAAATGCCCGACAATCCGTAACTATTTTGAATGATCGTCCGAGGAGGTAAACCCGGAATTTCTTCAGAGCTTTGATGACAGCAAGCACCTCGAGCTCGTAGCTCGTATATTTTTCTTCATCTGTTGTTGTCTTCCTGCTATAATAATAAACTGCATGAAGTTTACCGTCTTCACTTCTCTGCAACAAGATTGCTCCCATGCCATGCTTGGACGCGTCTGCATGTAGCTCGATCTCGTTACCCTCTCTATACAGTACCAGGAGAGGATCTCTTGCCAATATCAGCTTCAGCTTTTCAAATGCTTCTGTCTGCGAGGGCCCGAAAACGAACTTATTTTTTCCCCACAACATATCAGTCAGTGGTCGAGCCACAACGGCATAACTCTGAACAAATTTTCGGAAATATCCGGTCAAACCTAAAAAACTTTTTAACGTTCGCAAATCACTGCGGATTGGGAATGACATTACAGCCTTTATTTTGTTAGGAGACGGACTCACGCAACCGTTTTCAATTACGATGCCAAGGTATTCGACGCGCGAACATAGAAAATGACACTTTCTCCATTTCATAGATAGCCCCGCACTCGCAGCCCTCTCGAGAACTTGCTCCGATTTAGCTATACCACTTTCATAGTCGTTTGACGGTATTATCAAATCATCAAGATAAGTTAAAACAGGACCATCATTTATAAGTTCTCTAAAGATGACATTCATAAATCTCTGGAATACGGCTGGCGAATTGCACAGACCGAACGGTACTCTCAAAAATTCAAATTGTCCGTCAGGAACTATGAAAGCAGTATATTTTTGGCTACCCTCCTCCACCGGTACATGAAAAAATCCATTTTTCCAAATCTAAGGTGCTGAACACTTTAACGCCTTGCAGTAAATCCAGCAGATCGTCAATTAGAGGTAATAGGTATCTGTCACGATACACAACACGATTTAATCTATACACAACTTGGGGGATTTATCTTTTCTTTTCAACCAGAATAACAGGACTAGCAAAACCTGACGAAGATAGTTTGACTATTCCCTGTTCCAATTAATCTTCGATTTGCTCATTCACTACTTGTCTCTCGCTCATGGACAAACGTCTCGCTGGCCGATAAATAGGTTTCTCATCTTTCAAAATGATCCGCATACTCACTCCCACATCTGTTGTATTACCTGGTCTATAATTATTTATTAATTTACAAATATTGTTTTTATTTACAGTCCCTGCATCTACGGCCACATCAATCGTCTCTTCAGAGACCAAATTCTCCACGTCAATTTTATAAACATTTGGCAAATCACAACTATCTAGCCGAGAAACCATCGTTTTCTCATTTAACAGAGTCACATTTACATTTTTTAAGAAATTCATACCTATTAACAAATCATGTCTCAATAAATCGTCAGATACAATGTGGAATTTTACATAATACTCAAGCTCATCTATCATAAGTCTAACCTCAATCTCGCCTAGTGTTTTATTCAATTGCGGTCCCACTCCACGAAAACTAATCCCACAATTTTCAACCCTAGGTGCGCCTAGTTGCACGTATGCGCTACTACGAATAAGCGAAATATCGCTTCCGGTGTCAATAAAAGCTTTCACATTTACAACTTTAACGTCTTTTATATATTTCGAGTTTGCGTGTTTCAACGACGAATTAATTTTGATTTGTGTCTTTAATTTTTTTCGGACATTTCCGGGCCAAATGACCTTGGTCACCACAATTAAAGCAATTTCGGGCTTCTCGTTTCTTCGGACAAAACAAGCTAATGTGGTCTGGACTGTCACAAATAAAACATTTCTTCGTTGTTTTCTTATCCGCGTTTTGACCCCCTTTATTTACGTTGATATATCGTTCAACCGATTTTTTATCTATTCCATTAACCGAAATATCATTTTGAATCCGACCTTTTAATGTAACTTTCTCGAACGCTCTAACAAGTTAACCAACTGACGTAAAGCCCTGAATATTCGCATGATCTCTCAGCGCAGCGTCAGGTATTCCGGAAATGATCATCGATCAGTTCTTCTGTATCTACCGGTTCTAAATTACCGAGCACAGTCTTATCATGGACATATTCCTGAAATGACTTATTCACCTGCCATCTACTATTCTGAAATTTAAGTCGAGCTATCAATTTACTATCGTTTCTCCAGTACACATTTTTAAATTCGATCAAAAACTCATTAAACGGCATTATCAAATATTCGGATCGCGATCGAAACCATAACGCAGCTTTGCCTCTCAACTTTTCCCTCGAACACGTGTAGTATATCTACTATATTGGACCACGAAACCCACGTGTCATTTCGATTACACGGCATCGTATCATCGGCGCGTACGCGTCGTTCATTTCCGCGACACATCGCCAATTCTCGTCTCAAAAGCGCAACCTCTCTCTCTAACAGCGCTCTTTCCCTATCCGCTAGTTCTGCTTGCCATCCTCTCGCATAACTCCCACCGCGCGCATTATCACTCGCAACATTCGCAGCCACACCAAGCGACACCCCACTGCACCTCTCGCCGTTCTCCTGCCTCGCGCGCCACGATCCGAACGCTTCTCCGCGATCCACGCCATTTTGGAGCTCAACCCCTCCTGACGTCATACCTGGTCGTGCTCTCGGCCTCTCTGCATTGATGTCCGCTGCACCATGCGACGCGAATATGTCCTCGTCTGGATTCATCTGCGTCAGCCGCTGGACAATTTCACTTTTTGAGTCACTGGTCGGAAGGCCCTTCCATCTCAACACTTCCTTCAATTGCGCCAACGTGTGTTCTCCAAAATTAGCCATTTTATTTTTATTTTCAATTTATAACGGCTGGCCC
>JABFPO010000098.1:0-11757 GCA_022817385.1 Macroteleia sp. ZL-2020
GTAAAAATATCATGTTAATTTTCGTGTATTGTAATATATAATTAGTTATTGACAGACGTATTGTAAACTGTCGAAATCTATTGCATTCAATAGATTATAATAATGTATTGATTTCTATTGTATATTAACATACACGTTGAAACTGATATATTTTAATCTATTGATATTTATTGATGTATATATATCGTGAAATATTGATATCTATATACATGGTACTAAATAATTGTAATGTATTGAAATCTATATAGCACTTTCAGTTCGTGATGGCGTTTAAGCTTGTACTCGGTTGTCAGTGATGTTTTGTTAACGAATTGCCAAATATTTGTGCGTACAACGGTCATGTCGTGCTTTTTCTTAATAAATACGATTGTTTTACTTTGTGCTCTGGGGAATTTGTTTGTCATATTTTGTGTTCGGTTGTTTAATTATTCTTTTTTGGCGTGTTCGGTTAATTTTCACATCATTTCCACCAATTGCATTGTTTGTAAATCAGTTGAACGCGTGTTCGATTGAATTAAGCGTTCTTTTCCCTTATTGCCTTTTCCATTGTTTTAAATTGGGATACATCGAAAATACCAATAATAACCAATATTTTATATAAATGCCATTTTTACCCGAACACGCATTCGACTGTTTCACTAACAATTCCACCGGAGGAATTGTTGTGGAATAGTTTAGCGAATACGCCATTTTTGTAATATATTGAAATTTATAATTCATAGTTTGCATTGGTGTTTAAGTCGATTGTTGGTAGTCTGAAATTTCGCGAGCGAGATGTCAAACATTGTCGTGGTTTATCTTTATATATAATTCTTTAATGTTTTGTCTGAGGAGATTTGTTTGCTGTGTTCTATGAGTTTTATTCTCCACACCCGTCATATCGTTTCATGTTTTCCAGGCTTTGTTTATATTCATAGAATGATACATTATTACAACTCGTTTCAATAAAAACAAATGTATTATTGAATTTAAAAAAATGCTTTCATTCATTATATTATTAGCTCCTTACTTTTAATGAAATTAAATTTTTTTTTAAAAATAGATTTTAATTTTATAAATTACAATACATTGCAATAATTTTCTATAACGTTTATCCTTTCTGTATTGATTTGTATTGTATAATTTACAATACCCATAGGACACTAATACAATAGAATTCAATACCGATTTTTACGTATTGGATTGTATTATTTTTCATTTGCTGGGTAGGTATATTTGCAGATAGTCGGATTGTACATAAATGAGACTGTAGTGTATTTTATATTTTCAGGATATTTTTGCTAATGGTATGCATATAACTTGTAGCGAATAACAAATGTAGAAGTACATGAACACTTTGAGTGTATTAGTTCATTCACGGAAAAACAAATCAGGTGATCGTTCCATAAGCAACAGTTGGCGAATGATTGTTTAATTGTTTTAAGTTTGAATTTTTTAAATTTTAATTATTTTCTCGTTAAATTTGTGTAAAGAACGTTCCTGTAGACTTAAAGAATCAACCCTTAAGGTGAAATGTAAGTCTCTTTTCTGTCTCTCTTGCACAATTTAGTGTGTTTTCAGTTTATAATTTTTAGGAATGATATTTTTAAAAAAGCGCTCCATACTGCCCTCCCTATAATGTGGGAGAATGTCAGGATCTAAGAAAAAGAATTATTCATTACAAATTTTTCTTGAAATCTTGGAACGAAATTTTAACACGGTCAAAAAAAATTTATTCCAAGATTTTAGGAGTAATTTGTAATGAATAATTATTTTTCTTAGATCATAAAATTCTCCCACATTATTAGGAAGGCAGTATGGAGCGCTTTTTTAAAAATATCGCTCTTAGAAATTATAAACTAAAAACACACTAAATTGTGCGAGAGAGACAGAAAAGAGACTTACATTTCACCTTAATACATTCCTGATACAACAAGGTATTTAAACGTTCATAGAACGTTTTACTTAGTTTTTAAAAACATAATAAAAAAAAAACATAATAGCCACATAAGCTCTAACATGCTAAACTGAGAAGGAAAGGAAAGGAAATTAACATAATTAATTCATTAAAAACTTTTTTTATTACTAACATTTATTTATATTATATTTTTATGTTATGCATATATAAAATTTAAATATTAAATTTATTTATTTATTTATTTATTTATTTATTCACAATATACGGACTATAAATGTCCATTAACTACAAAAATACATATATAAATATATCGACAATATTAAGTGTATAACAGAAGTGTTTTAAATAGTAGTAACCTAGTGAAAAAGTCATATAGATCAAATATAAGGTATCAGAGTAGTACATAAAACATTTAATATAAAATAATAAAGTCAAATAATTTGAATATAAATAAATTGAACTCTTCAATTTTCAAAATTCTTCAATTTCGCTACTATATATTTTCTTTTTCTCGAATGTAGTATCCTTGCAATCCCAATGACTCCCGAAATAGCCGCCCTTTGTACTTCAGGTTTCTCGGACGGTCTTCATAACGTCCTATACCAAACAAATAAAATATTATAATATGTTAGTAGTTGAAGAAAGTAATGATATTTTAAATATATAAAATCTGTTATAAATACAGTTAACCTTCATAAAAATGATTTCATTTTTTGATCTTCATTTGAAAAATGACATTATTTGCAGTTTTAACGCGATCTACACCCGACCTTACGAAATACGGATACTCTCCGCCCTGGTAAGGATAATCTACGAATAGTATATTATATCCGCCCCTACACGTATGTTCTGTTCTTATAAAATAGATTTCAAATTACTTGTAAGAACACTGTATTTTCGTGGTGTATAAGGCTTCAGTGGTGAATTTATTCCTGGGCATGGTTTTGTTTTTTTAACATCGATGCACCTTGCTGCGATTTGTCGTTTGGTCCAAATTGCAGAAAGCAAACTTTTTACAAATCTGGCATTAGTTTTTTCCGTCGAAATATATAACCAAGCATCCTCCGATATGTATACACCATTTCCTAAGTAAACCTACATAAAAAAGTATTACTGATTATAGACCAAAAAAATTAATTTTATAGTGTTCTTAACTCCTCGTTACATGCGTGTTGAAAAGTTTATTTAGTTTACATTTGATCATGGATTTATTGGAGAAAAAAATTATAACTGAATAAAGTTAAATATCCAAAGTAAATTTACATAAATTCACTTTTTTGTTTAATGACGATTTTTAATTTTAAATATATAATAAATGTTTTTACGGTCGATTTAATCGTCAAATATTGTTAGAAATTTTTCTGTATCTAGAAAATTTTCTAACTTTTATTGGATTAAATTACCTAAACACAAGGCGTTTCGTTTCCTGACCAACCGTAAACTCATCAGTAAGGCGCGGATAGTCATTGCCTTATACGTCACAAGTTATTATAACTTTTGGTTGTTTTATTTATTAATTGCAAACGAATTTCTTTGTCAGTGAGAAATACTTACTAATTATTTGTCGCTTAGCAGTTAATCTGTTTAGGTAATTCATTCTATTTATATAGAGTCTACATACATTTTATTATTTTTATAAAATTTTTATTAGACGATTAAATCCATTTGAATTTAAAATCAACATATAACATATTTCTATCATATTGAGCGGGAAATTGTGAATCACATGTGATGCATACATGTTTCCTATGGGATAAAATTGTAAAATCCCGGTTATATAACCTTTGCATCACTGTGAAATACAAGGTTGCCTGGGTAGTAATAAAAATATTTACGCAATATTATGAAAATGTTGATAAAGAATATTTATACAATTTTGTAAAAGGTGAGTAAAATATGTTAATTTTAACATCATTATTTAATTGTACTTTAAGTGTACACATCATTACCCAATTGTACTTTAATAAATATTGATATATTTCGAGATTTTGTTATACCAAGTTGTTTATTTACTTTTGATTGGCAATTTTTTCACTAATACCCACCTGATTATTCACTACTTCGTATATAGCAGGTTCTGGTAAGGCATTTTGATCATTAATGATCTCTTCCTGCTGCACATTATGTTCGCGAATATTTTCTGGTGCTATATTTCTATCATCATCGATGTTTTCATTTACTACTGCCATTGCATTTTCTTGTGGTACATTGGAGGTTTCGGAGTCATCGTGATCTAAACTTACATTCCTCCAGTTTTGTATATTCTCTTCAATGTAATTTTCAGATTCATATCTCTTATCATTTCTATCATCTTCAAATGTTTTATTAGTTTCACAACTGTCTTCATTTTCGACATCATCTTCAATGTTTACAATAGTATCTGTCGACAATCCTTCATCTGACGAAATTTCTCTTTCATTTCCCATTTCAACAACCTGTGACACATTAAACATAAGTAATATTTGATAACAATCCCTACAAGAGCGAAATATTGTAGTAATGTTACAGTACCCTGGTTGCAAAAGTCTGCAAATCTCTGTCAGTCTCTACCAATGTCTGCAAAAGTCTACAAAATTTCTGAAAAAGTTTGCAAAGACTCCACGATTCTGCAGACTTTTTGCATACAAAAAAGTCCCCTGGTAGAGTTTTTGCCGATCTTTACAGAGATTTTGTGGACTTTTGCAAAAATCTGCACAATTTTACAGAGATTTCCAGACTTTCGCACAGATTTGAAGAGCTTTGTAGACTTTTGCAGATATTTTGCAGACATTCGGTCCCAATTTTTATTCCACCAAGGTAATATTACTTATAATATTACTATAATATTATTTAATATTGTGTAATATTGTTTAATATTGTATAAGATTGCAAAATTAACATTCAATATAAAATATATCCCCATTTCGTTGTTTAATAATGTTGTCTAATAAACCTATAATGTACTACGAATATTATTTTAATATTAAAATAATATTAATTTATTATTCCTATAATATTAATAAAAATTATTGGTACGGTACTGGTTGGTTAAATGTACAAATAATATTACATGTATTTTAATTGAATTTTTTTTTAATTATTTAATATTCTTTTAACATTGTTTAATATTGTTATAATAAAAATAAGATTATATGCAAATGTTAAAAGAACCCTAACGGAACATGCTGGTTGAAAAACGTTATTAAAACGTTGTATTAATGTTGCTGTAACATTTTATCAACGTTGTATCAAGATATGAATGTCAGTTGATATCGGGCTGTATCAACGTTGACGTGCCAATGTTTTGTCAACGTTGACGTGTCAACGTTATGACAACATTGATATAAAGTTGATTTATGGTTGACGTGTCAACGTTACATTAACATTGATATTCAACGTTGATTCACCCAGTCGACACAACTCTTCGCAGCGTTGCTCCTTCGTTTTTTCTTAGTGTATCGTGTTAAAATTTTAAAAATAATAATTATGTACTTGTTACAACTTATTTTAATAATTTTTAATTCTATACTTGTCATTTATAATTTTTCTCTAAGCATAGGAGAAGTAGTTGTGCTATTATTGATTTAATATTAAATTATAATTATAATTATTAAAAGTATAAATTAATATAATGATTTGAAAATTTTTGAATAAAAACCTAGAAGATAAAAATCTACAAATTACATATATATTTATTTAATAAATATAAAATTAATTATTATTCACTGTAAATGAATTGACAATAACGTTCACAAGTGGTTCAAAAGCAAGTGCTCTGAAAAATAATTGTGTAATATTACAGTAAATATACTTTAAAATTACATTCAAACTTTAAACACTTACCAATCAATTTTTTTCTGTTTCAGAATGAAAATTTTTATTCGTCAACTTTTAAAGTTAAACAGTAATTTTAAAGTAAATTTCCTATAATTTTACAGCATTTTTTAACAGCATTACTGTTAAACAGTTATTATTACAAAATATAATACCTTTTCAATACCGTAATTTGTCCTATTCTAATAGGAGTATTTAAATTCCTATTTACACGGAGAAAAAAGGTTTACTATTACTAATAAATATCTATAGCATTTAGTAAAAAACCATGTCTTATACAAATGTATAATACAAATCGAAAAATGTGCGATGTTACTTATCACAAGTGACATGTCAAAATGTTTGAAAATACGATGTCGTTGACAAATACAAAACATGACTTATAAAACATTAGAATTAGAAATATAATGGACGAAAATCAATTATATGAATTAGTATGTATAACTGAAATTTATATAAGATTATGATACAAAATAATGAGTTTATCTACGTCAGATCTCTTATTCATTGTTACAATTTTGTATTTTAAAATATAATACATTTCAGAGATCTTTCTGTTTGTATAATATTTTACATTTTTCAAGACTTCCACTTCATCGTAATCTATATCATGATTATTTTCATTATGATGCTTAGTTAATTCTGTATGTCTAGATGGTTATAATTTTTTATTGTATTTTATATAAGGTTAATTACTTTATGTTTTTGCTTATCAAAAAATCACAGCTGCAATTTTTTGATGAAAATATTAGCTCTGAAGAGGCTCACACGTGGTGAGCGAAACGTCGGCTTATGTGAGGTAGGACACATAAATATTTTAAATTCCAAGAATAATTGTTCAATTTCTGTTCGATTCTGTTCCCCGAGGTCGCTTTTATCCATATCAATGGATATTTTTTGAAAATGAACAATTAAAGTTGAAAACTTTTTGAGTATACAAACACTTGCTTCCAGATGGTACGTAATAAAAACCTAAGCATTAAGTTATTGATTCCAAGTATCTTTAAAAAGTCTGTAGTATAATATACGTGAATACCTTTTTAAACCTAAGTGGTGACAATATCTTGATGCTTATGTTTTTATTACCATCTGAAACAAATGTTTATAGCAGTAATTTGACTCCAAAAAGATTGAATTTTTGTATAAAAAGTTTTCAACTTTAATTGTTATTTACTAATTAACCCAGCATGATGGAAAAAATGAAAACCACCGATGTAATCTGAGATAGTCCCTCTACACGGCCATATAAATAATTTTCATGATTAAAAAACTCAGTCACACAGTGTTATCGATGAAATGGAAAACAAATATCGATGTTTTCGATATTTTCACTATCGATGACTATCCCTTAAAAATGTAGTTTTAGAATAAGCAGAATCCTTTTATAATAAATAGATTTTCTTCTTAATTATGGCAAAAACAGAAACTATATTTATTATAAAAGGAATTTATTCGTATCGCTTTGTCATAAAATACTTCGTATATTATATTTTATATTAATAATTTTCCTAGTAATAGATTTCCTTTTAATATAAGCTGAATTGTTTTAAAACTGCTGTCCTTTGAATATAACACTATTTTTTTAAGAGTGTAATAAAAATATGCGTGTATTATTATTTTTTAAAACAAAATTATTATATTAATTTTGTAAGTTTATTACAATATATACATCAATTTCGTTCATATTGTAGAAAAAGTCTTTTATTTGTAATTATGTACGTGGAAATTATAATATTATCAAAAAGTGAGAAAATTGCGCTCTGCTTAGTATGAAAACAATCTTTTTACTTTAGAATCCCTATTTCGGTAACATCTGTTTGTCATTCACTTTAACACCCTCGTAAATCTTGTAGTAGGGAACAATACCACCATTGATTTTGTTTTGATGTATCAAAATTCTAACAAATTTTAGATCTTTTCTCTGAATTGTTTATATATGGACTGGAAGAATCTTGTTTTAAAGACCAGAATTTCACGACACTAACATTAGCATTGCGTTTGACCTATTGGTCAAATGCTGGAGTCCCTCTTGAGCACGTCCGAAACGAAATCGGGTAAAAGCCTAGCATCGCGACAGGTTGCATGAAGTTAGTAGTTGGCTATTAAAAAATTAAACGGCTAATTGATCCTCGAATGGCGTAGAATCACTATCACTGTCGATATGCTAGACTTTACCCCAAAATCGTTCAATTTAACAATGCAAAATTGTATGCTGCAAAAAGAAATCTTGGAAATTAAATACAGTAAAATCGTTATAGCTGTGAAAACAAAATATGGTAAACTTATCTGAATTAAGAAAGCGAAATAAAGAATTATTGCGCGTAAAAATGAGCAATGTAAAAATAAGCACCGTGAAAACGAGCGTAGTGAATTTGTAATAATTTTAATATTTTTCGCATATAAATAAAAACTGTATAAACAAAAACTTTAAGTTTGTATGAAGCAATAATTGTGAAAATTAAATATGCAAAAATGGTAGCGTCAAATTGTACATTTTTCGTATGTATCCCAGATAGCAAAAGGGGTGGTATTATATTCCTAATTGTTTAATTTCCGACAACCCAAAAATCATGAATTTAAGAATCTAAATAACATACTTTCCATATTTATAAATTATCACGAGGGAAAATCGAAGACTAAATAATTTTCCTGAATGAATTGAATATGTAAAGACATTATTTCGAATTTAATTTTTTCATAGAAGCTGGATTTCCTGTGTACTTACTAACCCAACGTTTATATAGACACTTTCAAGAAATGTGAGCTAATTAAATACGTAGCTTCGTTAAATTCGTTAATGTTAAATTTCCGACAAGGTTCATATATTTTTAAATTTAATATAAGTAAGATTCTTACCATTAATTAATCATGATAATATATATGTATAAGATTATATATTTCAAGAATTAAATATGTAAATTATGTAAAAAGATATACATATTGTTTCCCGACATCTTAAATGACATAACAAATACAATACAAAAGTAAACAGAGAGTGGATAAGAGAGTGGACAAAAACCGCATAGAAACCATTAGAAATAGTCCTAACAGTATCTATAAGAATTTTTTAACAGGGATCTTATATACGGCGGATAAAACAATAATTCTTGATATACGTTGAAATCCGTAATTTTACAAATACGGGATTAATTCGGATTAAATAACATGAAAGTTTTAATCCCGTTTAATATGATCTTGGCTGCTGGGTTTGCATACACTACAAAAAACTTTATGTGATAAATTCCTATACTCGACAGGTAATGAGGAATTCTTTTCATTAATGGAACGAACTCTATAACTTTTGTTTATAAAATTCGAACTATTTTGTTCTTTCTATACACGAAGAAAAAAGAATATCTGAAACAAAATAAGCATTTATGACATTTAAATAAATGTTTGACTGATGCAGACAAACAATTATCTAAATGCTATAGATATTTATTAGTAATAGTCAATCTTTTTTTCTCCGTGTAAATAGGAATTTAAATATTCCTATTAGAATAGGACAAATTACCGTATTGAGAAGGTATTAAATTTTGTAGTAATAACTGTTTAATGGTAATGCTGTTAAAAAATGCTGTAAAATTATAGGAAATTTACTTTAAAATTACTGTTAAACTTTAAAAGCTGACGAATAAAATTTTTCAATCTAAAACAGAAAAAAATTGATTGGTAAGTGTTTAAAGTTTGAATGTAATTTTAAAGTATATTTACTGTAATATTACACAATTATTTTTCAGAGCACTTGTATTTGAACCACTTGAACGTTATTGTCATTTCATTTACAGTGAATAATAATTATAATATATATGTAATTTGTAAATAATAATATATATGTAATTTGTGAATTTTTATCTTCTAGGCTTTTATTTAAAAAATTACAAATCATTATATTAATTTATACTTTTAATAATTATAATTATAATTTAATATTAAATCAATAATAGCACAACTACTTCTTATATGCTTATAGAAAAATTATAAATGACAAGTATATAATTAAAAATTATTAAAATAAGTTGGAACAAGTACATAATTATTATTCTTTAAATTTTAACATGATACACTAAGAAAATAGGTAATATTTTGCTATATCATTTAATGCATCTGCCTCTTGTTTTGATCGCAAAGATTCCAAACAAGGTTTTAATATTGTTAATAATAGCGTTGTTATTTATAATACCATTTATGTAATTCATAATATAACTGTTCGATTTGTACACTTTTATTAATGTAAAAATCAACATTTTGTATTTTGTTCATATTTTATGTTAGCTATAAAGCCTATTTTATGATAGGATTTCTACTTAAAGAAAAGTTCGTTTCTTTTTAAAAAAGGAATTTTCTGTTCAAGGTCTTCTTAAAGCATGGCGTATGGCATATGTTGTACTTAGAATGATTTTCACATTGTACACTTAACATTCAAGAAAGAAACTGAAATACTCATTGTATAACAAAACATCTTACGTCTATATATTATGATGAAAATTATCAAACATATGAAATTTTAAATGTCGACCATTTTTCATGTAATGTGTTACAATTAGTTAATATAAAACATGCAATTGTACTACACCTCAATAAATTGAATAATGGACATTTTTATGTACAAAAAATATGACTATAACCCTAAAAAAAAGAAATATTTAAAAAATATTTTACAATATTTTAAAAACGTGTCGTATAAAAAAATGGTTTTGACAAAAAAATTGTACTTGTGGCGTAGAATCCGAATCTGCAATAAAAAATTAGGATTCCCATTTAAGATTTTAAAGTTACCCCCACCCTACCGATAAAGAGGAGTGGGGGTAACTAATATTAGCACAGATAAATGTCACCTTCAAAAATATTAACTTTTCATCTCGGACATTCTTTTCGTACGATGCGTATTTTTTGAGATATACAAAATTCCAGGTTAAATGAATCACCCTGTATGTAATTGAAGAAATAAGATGATGGGAAATCCTCTTCATCATAGGCAATAGTCAAATTTATACGGCGAGGTCGAGGAAGCACATGTACTCTAGATACCGCTGGGACTCTAGCGCTAAGCGCGGCATGGGTCTTCCCCGTCGGCGAGTAGCGAGTGGGCCGTGATGTCTAGGATGTATAACGAATAAGCATGCGGTGTTTGCGGCGAATCGGCGTGCGGAAAGGGACAAACTTCTATACTGGGAATCAATTAATTATGAAACATGAAAATTACATTAAATAGCAATATTATAACGAGTACACCTAGAATCGATTTTCGTTCGATCCTCAATCCACGTGGATTCGATTTTGCTAAGGTGGAAATTTCGCCCTTCTAAAGAAGATTCCACGGGTCCAGTTGAACGGGATTATTTATAAATCATAAAAATATATTCAAGAAATTTCATTATATTTAATTAAAAAAAAATCTTTATTGATTTTTCATTATGCATTATTGTTAAAAGTATTCCGGAAAGTTTTTGTACAAATTTTTGATAAATCATCAGAAATCACTTAAGAAATTTCATTAGATGTAATAAAAATAATTTTTTAATGAAATTTCATTAAGAATCATTATCAATAATAGTAACTTCTTAATTTTCGTACAAACTCTTGATGAAACATAAACAATCATATAAGAAATTTCATTATATATCATGAAAATAAAGCTCTCTTATGAATTTTCATTAAGATTCAGTATAAAATATACGTTGAATGTTTTCATACAAATTCTTGATAAATCATGAAAAGTCATTCACGAAATTCTACTAAATATCATAAAATAAAAGCTCTCATGAATTTTCATTAAAGTTCATAGTAAGAAATGTTTCACAAATTTTCGTACCATTTCTTGATATATCTTGAATGATGATTGAACATCATTTCAGAAATTTCATTAAATATCATTAAAAGAAATCTTTTATGAATTTTCATTTAGATACGTGGTTAGAAAATTTTTCATAGATATTCATGACGAATCATAGAATATAGTTCATGAAATTTCATACATTTATCATGAAATTTCTGTTGCACGTTTCATAGTCTTTCATAAATGAAGTTTCTTTATGAACCTCTAT
>JABFPO010000099.1:0-11753 GCA_022817385.1 Macroteleia sp. ZL-2020
CGAAGTAACCTGAGCCCGTACGTGGGTACACAGGTGAGACAACTTTGCATACTCAGTATAACTAAACGTCCTTCAATGAAATCAGACGCATCTGTACACCGTGTAACGCTGTAAAACCAACTAAAATTACATTTCCACAATAGATTTATGTACTGGGAACACGACTGTGAAGGTCTCGATGTAACCTGAGCCCGTACGTGGGTACACAGGTAAGACAACTTAAATTAAACTGATACAGTCTAATTTCGTAAAACTGTTTTTTCGTAGGTGATAATTTAAACTACAACTGTATTAGTACTTACTAACTTATATTTACTATTCAACATAAAATATATAAAGAACAACTTGTAAAGTGTACTATGTTTAAATTAATTGATGAAAACGGAAAAATTTATATTATATATACGATTTATGTCAACGAACAAGACCAATGAGGACACCATTTACACAAAATTTTTTCATTTGAGTTCAACATCTTCAGAGAACAATTCAAAACTTTTCAGTATACTCGAACATAACCAACATTTTTTAAGTAAATTGAAAGCACCCAATTCATTTCAATAAAAATTCGTTTGAACTGAACAGACTGTTTTCAATTCACTTTAAAAATCTTTGGTTGTGTTCGAAGATACTGAACAGTTTTTAATTGTTCTCTAAAGACTTGTGAACTGAATTGAAAAAATTTCACTCATTTCAATAGAAACTACTATAATCTGAATTGAATTCTAGAGATTATTGACGATTTCAGAAAATCTTTAGAAATCAATTCAATTTGGACGGTATGGCGATTCAAATGATTTCATTTTAAATGTTTTGTATTGTCTTCTAAAAATTTTTTTCTGCTGGGTAGTTTTTATTATTGTTACTATTATGTAATGAACTGTGTTATTATTAACAATTATATTATTTCTTAGGCTGGTATTGACAACAAAATTGCACCGTTCGGTTTTAAGGAAAATCTATTTTCTGTGGTTATAGGGATGTCATAAATATTTGTTCCACCCTGTATAAAAATCATGCTTCTATATGTGTGTATAATGTGTTTTAAAATAATGTATTTTTAAAATATATTTTCATACATATTATTAATAGACTTTTTACTAATGTGTTCCTGATATAGAAATTAAACTTAAAAAATCAAAAGTAAAAAATATATGTTGTTATATATAATTTCGTACATATTGTAGTCTTTGAGTGATATATGCTACCATTTTTTGCGTGTATAAATAGAATTCTACAAATTTTAATTTTAGTCTTGAAGAAGACGAACTTGAAATTTTCCATATTCCTATGTATATATGAAATATCCCTATTAGCACACAATATTGTAATAATATACTACGAATATTATTTAATACCCAAAATGATATCCTAAGAATATCCAAGATAGTCTACCATATTCTGCGAACATTGTTAGTACATTTTACTGTCTGGTGTAAATAATATTCTAGGAATATTATTTCAGATTTTCCTAGGATATTCTACGTATAGAATCGGGATATTTTTCGTACATTTTTCATCTCATTCATTCATTATAAATGATTCATTATTTCATAGGCCTTTTACAATACTTTAATATATTGTATGATATTTTAAGATATTACACCAACTTCTCTAGATATTTTTTATTATTATACGAATATATTGAAATATTTTACTGAAATTTTAGATACATTATATATCGTACTTTATTTTTAGATATTATAGGAACGTTGTTAGATATTTTTAAATATTATACGAATAGTTTTAGATATCTTACGAAAATTTAAAATATTTCACATATCGTACGATATTTTTAGATACTATAGGAACAATTTTGGATATTATAAGAATATATCTTTAGCCATTTTACGATGTTTAGGCATTTTACTATTCTTTAAGGTATCGTAAGATATTTTTAGATATTATGCGAATGTTTTATCTATCTGAAGTTTCATACGTAGAAATGTTTACGTAAAAGTAAACAAAGCCGGAAAAATAGAATATACAATTATTGAGTTATAATAACCATTTAGCATTAATAGAACTGTACATTAATACAGAAGAAAACAATTTTAAGGCGCAAAAATTGTTTACAACCCCATAACATTCTCCACTTCCTAAACATTTAATTATTTTAATGAAAAATGTAAATATTATTTGGCCCTAATAAAACTTTGTAGCTTGATAGCAAATTTAATTTCAAGCATACAATTTTTTTCAACCCTAAAAACTAGTCGCAACACACCCCCATTCTGCCCCAAAGAGAACAAAAATGTATTAAAAGCAGTTAATATCATTTGGCCCTTTTGAAATTTTGTAGATTGATAGCCAATATAATTTTTAGCTTACACAAATTTTTACAAAACTTAAAAGCTTGCCGTAACACAATCCCATTCCGCCCAAAAAGAGAACAAAAATGTATTAAAAATATTAATATCATATGCTTGAAATTAAATTAATGAACATAACATGATAGGAAAATATAACGAACACTAAAAAAACTTAAACAGCATTTTAAATTGTTCAAATAATAATTTCTTACAAAATGTTTGTTCCTTGCACATATTTATAAACAGCAAAGTTTGTTTTATACAGATTACGTGGTATTATGCAAAATAAATAAATACAGATTTACAAGTAAAATTGGATTTTCAAAACACTCTTTGAGTCAACTGTTGCCAAATTAATTTTTTTGTCAACGGCAAAAGTGCAGTGCTACGAAAATTTTGTATAATTTCTTTGTGTACCGAATGTTGCATACACTGTAAATTTGGTATGCGAAATTACATACGTTTTTCCACAACATATAATGGAATATCACACAGATTGTGTAAAAATACAAGATTCTTCTAATTTTACACAAAATGTGTAACCATTTCCGAAAATTTTGTGATTTTACACAAATCGTGTAACAATGTCCGAAAATTATTATATATATAAGAATTATTATATTATATTAAATCGAAACAAATAACATTTTTAAAATGAAAAATAATATAATTTTAGGTTAGACAAACATATTTAATAGGTTTGATAAACATTAGAATTTAGAAACATTACTCTGACATACAATTTCAGTTGATATTTATTCATCATAACTTCCTAAATACAAAGATATGTTATATTTCACATTGTGTGTAGTTTTCCACAGTACAATTTTCCAATATCTGTAAATCTGTTCACGTCACATAGTTGTTGTTTGGACGAAACAAGTCAAAAATTTCATACTTACTTTTGTCGGGCAACAGTTTCCATGGAAAATGCATTTGGCTTTTTAAAAGTTAGATTTCGTCAGTTGACGTGATTAGTCCTGTGGGATGCATTATCAATTAAGGAATTTATCATATCTTGTTGTGTTTTGAAGGAATTGTCAAGAACTGTGATGATGAAAATATTCATATGGAAAATGGACATGTTAATTTTGAACTCATGCATGCGCAATAGTTACATCATTCATACATATATATATATATATATAGGGGTGTATGCCAAGTTCCCTAAATGCAAGTTCCCTAACCGCATAATTTATATCGACATATGCTGGAAACACCTATATAAATGATTAGGGAAGTTGCATTTAGGGAACTTGGCATACACCCATATATAGTAGTTTTGAGACAGTATTATATATATAATTTAGATAATTACATGCAAAAATTGAATGTATACAAGTTAGTGATTATTTTAATGAAACATTGACTGCAATTATAATATGTACGTTATTTAAGGCGTTTAAATGAATATACAAACAATTTATTAAAAAATAAGTTTATTTATTTATTATATTCGTCTTTAACAATTTGAATAAATCGTCTTTAAGCTACATTAGAATAAATTTATCTTCTTATAAACATAATATCACAGAATGGTTTTTATTATTTTTAATACGTAATTAAATTAATTTGTTGTATTATTTGAAATAAGCTTTTTTTATCTTTTATTGAAACTAAACAATTAAGAAGTAACATACAATTGCCATTTCAACGTTTAGTTTTAGTTAGTTGCTTAAAACAGAATAAATTATTTTTATTTAGTTTTCAGTTATGACAAAGAGAAAAAAAAGTGAAATTATTTTCACTGTAACACACACTTTTTGGAATTCTGAAATTTTGTCTTAATCGCAAGATATTTACTTTCTGTATACTAATACAATCAGAATGAGATTTTTATTTGTAATAACATTGTCTTACTTAACTTACAATTTTAACAATAAGAATGTGTTCTGTAATTTTATATTCTGCAGGTCATGCATAAACGAAAACTCATTACTAAACAAACTTTCTTTTTGGACGTTATATTGCCGTTGTTAATAATATCCTCATATGAAGAGTATACAATCTCATTCTGGTTTTAATGTAATAAAATCTAGGATGTTTCTTTACTAATAGGCCTAAATTTTGCTATTCACTCCTGTGAAAATATCTTCATATAAATAAATACCACAGTCTGAAGGGTTCAATTGTTCTGTGGAATTTCCTTCTATTCGTGGCAGGAATTAACTGACCGGTTTGATAATGAAGTTCTTGCCACTTCCTTTTTTGCAGATGAAAGTCCGTACATGTTGCTTTTTGTGTATTTGATTCGTATCTTTGTTTACCTGAAATAAATTGTTTTAATGAATATCAATCGAATATAATGACAAAATATTAATATATAGAACTTCTGTTCTAGTATTCTCAATGTCTCATTAATTGACTTGAAAGTTACAATATTTAATCTGGGTAATTATTAGACAATTAGGAGAATGTCCATTTGATTTTATTATTAAGTTCCCTGGTGGAAAAAAATTCACTGCACAAGTCTGTGAATCTCTGCAAATCTCTATAAATCTCTTCCAATGTCTGCTAAAGTCTACAAATCTTTGCAAACGTCTGCAAATCTCTACGAATCTTTGCAAACGTCTGGAAATCTCTACGAATCTCTCCAAATGTCTGCAAGAAACTCTTTTGCTGAGACTCTTTTGCAGATTTTTTGCAGACAAAACCAGTCCTACTGGCCGAATTTTTTGCAGACTGTTGAAGAAATTTTGTAGACTTTTGCATAGATTTTTTAGACTTCTGCAGATTTTTTTTAGAGTTTTGCTGTCTTTTGCAGACATTTTTGCGAAGTTTTGCAGAGATTTGCAGCGGGTTGTTTTCCGCTAGGTTGTCCTTCAAAATAATGTTAACAATAAATTTCATTTTACTTAATTAGTACGACGTTATTATTTTTCATTTGGATATTATTTTTTGTGTGTAAATAATGCAAAGTAAAAATGCTTCACACTTCAAGGAATTTGTCTGACGAAGATTTCGTCCTTGTACGTTAATAAAACAATATGTTTATGTAACACAAATAATTTCCCAGTAATAAGTAATAACGTGTTTCTGTCGTGACAAAGTACAATAAAAGAAGATATTTTAATATTAACTTATTTTTTAATGGAAGGAAAAAAATTGTTGTACCAATTTTAATATAGATAAATCACGCTGATCGTGAAAAAATGATATGAAAACAAAACTTTTACAAGTAATTTGCTAGTTTGCATATTGTAAATTTACCTTCTGCTACATTTTTTTTAAAGTTTTTATTCAATCCTTTACTAATTGTTGTTGTATGCCTTGATCCATTAGTGACTAAATTAACTGTTGTTGGCAAAGACTAAGATGATGGTAAAACTGACTTTGTTAGTTGTCTAAATTTCAGTGTTTTGTTTCCTATGGGACAATAAAGTAGTTATTTATAATTTAATTTATAAAAATACATACATTACACTGAATACGTATATAAAATAACAGTTACCATATTTATTTGTGATTTCACACAAAGTCCTCTCATTTGTTTCAACTGGCCTTGCATTTCTGTCAAGAATTCTAAAGATAATAATTTTTAAATATAAAATTATTTATTCTTTAAACATAAAATGTCCTTGTTTTGCAGTAATTATTCTTTCCCTGTAAAATATATATATTTTATTATATGAAAAAAAATATGTAATATTCTCTGACCATAGCATTACAATTTGTCGTAGCTGTCAAATTACGTTGCATCCTCGAGCGAAATAAATTTTGTTGATTGTTAATGTGTTTTCCAATAACAGTTGAATTGAGATACATCGGAATGACAAATTAGAATAAACAATGTTTTATTGAATTAAAAGTGCAAACATTATGCCGGTTATGTCACTAACGAAAATTTTTAGTTACTAGAAGTAATACTGACGCGTCTCTTTAAGGTGACATAACAGGTCTGCTGCCACGGAATTAGAGACTTTAAAATTAAAATAGAAATAATTTTAAAGATTATTTTATGAAAAAAAACTGATTCCTCTACAGAAAATATTCCCATTAATGGTGATAATTATAAAAAATCGTTTGTTCGATAAATGTATTAGATAGCAATATAAAATATATAAAAATGAAATTTTTTACATTTTGTAAAATGTAAATTTGAATGTAAATTCAAAATATAAAAAGAAAATAACGCATTACAATAACGTGATTGTATTATTAGTATAATTTATGGATACTTATGTGTCTGAAGCAATCCTGTTCAATCAACATTGTCATTATTGAATCCGTTTTCCAACATTACTCTTTTTGCCCGCTTTGCAGCGTGTCCGCTTTACAGCGTGTCCGCTTTTCAGCGAGTCCGCTTTTCAGCGAGTCCGCTTTTCAGCAGATCGAGTTTTCCGTGGGTAAATTTTTCCAATATCTATTTGTCATACATTCTTACTGCCTACATACTACTTTCTGTGTAAATGCTTTAAATCTTGTCCTCTTTCAGACTATGGATAGTCGTTTTTCTTTGTACCCTTTCGCCTTCAATGTCTATTTATCATCCATTCTCTCTTTTTGCCACTGCAATAATGACAAATTAAATATTCGTCTTCCTTTTCCCACTCGTCTCGTGTCTTATTTATGCCTTGTTTTATTAAACACTTCCTGTGTGCATATCTTCTACAATATTTGCAGGCAACGAATGTGTCTGTTTTTGTTACAAAGCAGTACAGACATGTACTACTCATATCTTCAGAACGCAATAATAAGGCGTTGGCTATCTCTCTTCTCTTTATTTCTGGATTAAAGTTTACATCTGCTTCAATATTACGTGCTACACATTCAATAAAGTGAATAACAAACAGTCCACAGTTATAGGTATCTTTTTGATATGGTCGAGGTTCATTGTAATTCTGTACTTTCCACTGTTTATTTTTTAATTGGCCAAAGAAAGTTGTTTCTGGACAGTCGTTTATTAATTGTTTCAATCGACTTACACTTCTATTCAAGTCGCTTGATACTCTGAACGGATCTATATGTATTAAAGTATTATTATTCACATTTGCAATGAGTAATCTAAAGTGGTGTTCATGTATGTATGGCATTACTATAATATTTTCTTCTCTACTAGAGAAATCTACAATATTTAATGTAATAACATCATTATTTGGTTGAAATTTTTTTGCAAATATTCCATTCGTCAACATTGTCGGAATATAAATGATTCTATTACACCAGTTATTCAAATTGATAATGACATAAGCATCTATTATTATTTTATCTAACCATTCTTTTCCTCTTAAAGTTCGAAAATGTATGGCACGTACTAAAAATTCATAATCACCAACAATTGGTGTCTCCACATTATTTGTACTGTATCTGCCAATTGTCATTTCATCTTTCCCACTGAAGTAATATTCTGCATCTAAAAATAGTCCATTACTTAATGCGCGTGAATGATGGGACTTATCACTCTGAGAAATTGATCTAATCGAAGAGAGTGCTTCAATTTCTCCATTACTACATTCTTCAGATGTTGAAGGTTTCATATTAATTACTTCAGTAGACTCAGTTTGCATATTATTTATTGGTTCATTTTCTTCTGAACTGTCTGTTGCAATAATTGCTGCTATTTTTGCTTGTTTTCTGTAATTAGATTTATTTCGTAGATTAATCGTTGGCATATCATCTTCTGAACTTTCTGTCAAAATACTTCTTACCCTTTTTCTTATTCTGATTATTTCCTTCCTTCTTCTTTTTGCTGCAAGTTTTCCTAACGATATACCTGTGTGCTTTCTCTTTTTCAGTGCTTTTCGTCGCCATACTTCATGAGCACTTTTGTTAAAAGGTTCGTTTTCATTTTCTAGTATTTTCTTAGATTCTGCATATTCTTCCCTTTTTTCATGTCTACGTTTTTTACGATCGACATTGGATGTTACATCTACATTCAAGTTTAAACATGCCATTATGTTATGAATATGTTGTCGCATTTGTTCAATAAATCGTCCTATCTGAAGGTTTTTCTGTCCATTCAAAATATTTCTTTTAACATTATTAAAATGGCCTTCAACTTGGGCATTACTTTGTCTTTCGAAATGAGGTATTACTTTATTTACAACTATTGCTGACCACATTGGCAGATATGGCATGAAATTTTTCATAATAATTTCAACTATCTGTGGACAATAAACTTCATTTGTACAATTGAAATCATCATCTTCGTGTGCCAGTTGTGTTTTAATTTTACATAACGTCCGATCAAAATATTTATAAAATGGTGACTCAGAATAACGTACTCCAGTAGTGTGTATATCATATGTATCATATTCATCCAATTCATTTTCTTCTGCATCGAAAATTTTACCAGTGTGACCTTCAATTCTCGTATTTATGCATTCTAAACTTGCCATTCCCAACTCTTTGTCTTGTGTCAACAAACCTGTCATGAGATTTTCAAATACTTCCTTAACTTCTTCTATCTTTGTACTTAGAATCATTAGTTTTATACCTGACATGACAATTGTTAATATATTATCATTAACTGTTATTTTTTCAAGATTCTTTTGAACGCGCTTTATGAAGTGCGCACAACATGTATATATTAACATAAAATTTATTGGTTTATCCCATTTACCAGAAGCAATTTTAAATGTAACGTCTAAATATTGCAGTAAACTCATATCTAAAAATTCATTCAAAATTGCATTAATTGATGCCCAACTCCAATCCACAATTATAACTTTACTGATTGGCCAATGTTTCCTTGACGTTTGAACAAAATCTTTGTAGTAACTTAAAAAATGTTTGATACTTTTAGTGGAGTGGTCAGAAGTAACCATCTCTGCAATTGGTAATGTTTCACCTCTTATCGAAATTACTAAAACATAATAAAAAATTTTGTTGCATATCATGCCATATGGTTTTCTGACTAAACTTCCTGTCGCATCCATATAAATGAAACAGGTATCATCATCTACATAGTCCAATTGCTTTCTTGAATACATAAATACTTTTAATGGTTCGGTTTGAACGCATTGAATATATGGATCATTTTTATGTTTTTCTTCTACTCCCTTACCAACCAAATCATTTATATCTCTACTTTTGATCGTTTCATCATCCTTACAATAATAATCAGACTTTACTTTCTGATATGTATTTAATCTTCTTAAATGTTGCATATTACCATCATCCACTAGTTCAGGGTTAATGCTTTTAATCATTTGCAGCTGGTATTGTTTTGGTGCAATATTCTTCATCGAATCCATCACTTTTTTACGCGCCTCTCCTCTCAGTTGGTAAAATATTTTCTTTCCTTCGTGATTTACAGTTCTACATTTGGTACTTGTTACTATTAATATTGCTTCAGCACTATATAAATTAATAATTTTAAATTTGTATGAAATAGGATGACTTTTATACATGCAGTATCCATAAGTAACAACTGTTGTAGCATTTATTCTTGGTGTCTTTATGTACATAGGGCACGCAATTTGCAATTCTCGTAACATGATATCATGAATCATTTCGTTTAATTTATTTATCAGTATTGTTCCGTCTCCATTGCTAACACAAGATGTCGTGAATGTTATTTCCGCGACATGTTCTGTATACAATCGACGTTCCTGCAAGTTATAATAATATCTTCGTGATTTTTCTTTTCTGCCCATACGTTTGGTGTTAAGAATTGTTCTTTTATTTTCCTTTTTTAATTCCTTCCTTATGTCGTCATCTTCATTGCTACTATTATTAATGTCGGATGACGAAATGGTTCTTTCATGTGATTTTTCTTGTCGCTCGTTCTCCTTCGCTGAATGTGCATAATTACCGTACACTTTTTTATGTGTTCCAATTTTCTCCTCCAAACAGTTGTCACCATGAAGTTCTGGTTCGCTACTTTCATAATTCGAATTGTATGAACCTGAACGTATGCTCTTCTTTTGTTTATTGTTATCAATTTTACCGTTAGAAGGGATCGTGGGGCTTGCACTTGCAGTAGAACTTGGCACATGTTTTTGCATAACTGATTTTGGGGACTCACTTAGTTCACTACCTGTTCTGCAATAGACAGTTGAGTAATCATATTCTTCCATTGCATAGTTACGCTTTGGGGAATTGTATTGTGAAAATGAAATATTTGGCGTATTTATCGAAGCTGTTTCATTCATTTGTGTCGCCATATCAGATGTATTGTTTCTGGAAACATTTTTTTTGTATTCATGAAACCTTACAATTTCTTCTTCCTTTTCAGTAAAATTATAAATATCTTCTTTCTTTAAATTTTCAAATCTTTGCTCCGTAGTTAATTTATCCATTGTTGCAATATTACATTTCGGAGAAGATTGCACATATTCTATTTTCTCAATACTGTCGACATTTTCATTGCAGATCTTATCTTTTAAAGTGTAATCTCGTGTAATAACATCAATTCTTTCTGTGTTTCTGTCTTCAGTAATATTAACATCTGGTGCACAAGTTAATGTCGTGGTTAGTCTACTTGGAGATTTTAACTGTTTCAACTTATCTGTAATTTCGTTTACATAATCATTCATGTCATTCTCTTTTGTTATATTCTCGTTTTCATTCGATTCTGAATTATTACATGGACTACTCTGATGTGGTGACTTCTGGTCTATCGCATCTTCTACACATTTTACCCGTGCATTTGGAGATTCCAATTGCTGAAATGAATTAACTAACGACTGAACACTAATGTCACTGTCACTTTCAGTATCAGTTGCAGAATCCCTTTCATTGTCAGTACTCATTAACTGCAGTACATCGCGTTTAATATTATATAAATTATTACACCACGCCTCCCTTATTTTTTTTCTCGAGAAACGTGATTTTGGTTTCTTCATCGAAACTAAAATCTAAAATAAATTAATAAATATTACTATCAACATTATACTACATTTACTGACATAAAACAACAATACACAGATATTTGTTTTGGAAATCCGCGCCTACACTGAAAAAAATGTTACTGAATTCAGTGAGTACTCTTATACGTTCCAGTATATAATAGTAAAAGAAAATAGAAGTAACTCTTCAACGTCCAGCGTTACCAAATGGTAACATTTTTTTCAAGCGCTAGTTTCGTCATATTTTTGGTACGTTTTGGTCCGCAGTTTGCAAACCAAAATTACACAATAATTTGCGTTATATATCACGGAAAAATACTTTTAATGCGTAATACATGATTTGTGTAATAATATTACGAATGAAACGAACATTTACGAAGGATGCGTAAAATTACATTTTTTTCGAAACATGGTTCGAAAGAAAATGCATTATTCCGCAAAAAACGTAATTTTCACCTAAGCATTAATAAACAATAATTAACAATTGACGACAGATATCGGTAAGTTAGACGAACGATAGGTTATGTTTTATGTCAGTTCTACAGTGTACGCATGATGCGTAAAATTACACGTTTTGCGGAATATATCGTTGCATTTCCCTTAATAGAGCACATACATTAAATCAATATTAAATCGATATCGACATTTA
>JABFPO010000100.1:0-11745 GCA_022817385.1 Macroteleia sp. ZL-2020
GGCAGGCTAGTAGTCGCACCCCAGGGACGGGGTCTGTGCTTAATGCACTAGGCATGGAAAAATCCTTCGCAATTTGCGTAAAGGGCGGTATAAGGCTCTCAAGCCAGGTGACCATATGCCCAATTTTTGACTCGTAGGCATTACAACGTGTCCATAGGACAAGAATGAAGACAAGAAAGGAGGTGTAAAATTGGATTTGTTAATAGATTCCGGTGCTGCGTGTAAAGTTACTGATGAAAAAACGTGGAAGTTTTTTAAAACAAAAAACATTATTTGTGATTCGCGGAAAATATCGAACAAAAATATTTACGTGTATGGAAAAATCTCTCGAATTAAAAGGAGAATTTGACTGTAACGTAGCCGTCGGACGAAAAGCAACACGCGCAAAATTTATTGTTGTTAACACTAGAAGGACGGGGAAATGCTACCTGACAAAAGAACGAATAGGTCATTTTGACCCAAATTTAATTAATCATGCAAAAATAAATATAAATTGTGCTGATATCAAGTTTTTATAATATATTTATGTATTTTAATATTATTTAGACAATTTGTATAACAATTATAATGTAGATTATTTATTAAACAAAATAAATTTTTTACTTTAATTTGTAGACAACAATCAGGTACAACATCAGATCACATGAAAAACTAAAAATTATGTTTGCACTCAATCATACCTTTAAATAAATAAAATAATAGAGTTCATAATATCATTAAAAACTAGTTCATAATGTATCGTGACGTGAAACTTGCATGAAACTATTGATGACACACGTTACACCATACGTTTCGCGCTGACGTACATTTACCACATACAGGTTTCTTGCACTTCACACAAACTTCAGTTGTCTTGTTTCCGCAAACTTTTTTTATTTTACATCTTACTCGTAAATTCTTCTGAACCTTTTCATCTACAATCGGTATGTCAACAATACGAGAAGGGTTATATGATTGCGCTAGTTCTTCACACAAGTCTTTTAGAAATTTTTTTTGACTAATATTTTTACCTGTGCAGAGTTTGTATAACACCCAAGCATTGATTCCAGCTAAATCTAGAATATTATAAAAAACTTGTAAAGGCCAGCGACGCGTGCCAGCTTTAGTTGTATATAACCGCGTCATTTGGTCCACTACGTCTACGCCATATTTAGTACTATTGTAATAGCTTACGGTTTCTGGTGTTCTTTTCTCATTATTTTGAATGCCAACAGTTGGGTGCATTGAACTCAGAAGCAAAACATTCTTATTTGGTTTACATTGATAAACAGTCATAGTTATAGTTGAATCTTGTTTCTGAAAAATCGTAGAATTGTACAGTTCATCGTAGGCTTGCTTAGCTCGAGTAGGTACATCTTTCCTATTACGATTAACAGTCCCTACGAGACTGGTCGATTTTTCCTGAAGTTTTTCAGCAAGTGAAACCGACGTGAAGAAATTATCTGTAGTGACATTTCGTCCTTTTCCTAAAAACGGATTCACTAACTGAAGAACTACGTGCTCTCCGACAGACACATCGTTATGTCGCGAATCATCTTTTCCAGTATAAGGTAAAGCATTGCATAAATATTTAGTATCAGGATCAACGCAAAGAAAAAACTTTATGCCGTACTTGTCAGGTTTGCTAGCGATAAACATAAGAAAGGGACATCGACATTTAGATGGAAGTAGTTGCTCGTCAATTGTCATATTTTCACCAGGTTTATAACAGGCAATGCAATTTTCAACAAATAAATTCCAAACATCAGATACAAGAGCAAACTTGTCATTTTGTAATCGAGTAATGCGTGATTCTTTAAAATCAAAACGAATGTACTTCAAAATTTCCTTGAATCTGTCACGTGTCATTGTGTGCCGAAAAAAAGGCAAACCCCATGACTTGTCCCAAAGATCATTCACACTGGTAGATTTATTGAAAATTCCGCGAGCATATAAAAGTGCACAAAAAGCATCTAACTCGTCCAATGTTGTCGACCACATTTCATTTCCATGAAAAGATTGTGCATAAGCTTCTGTACATCGTTTAATATGTCGAAGAATATTTTCACTAATCATAAGGCGCCAGGCACTGGATTTTTGTTTTATATCTATATTGCGTCTTGCGTGCGCCGTTGGTCCTGCATTTTCTCTTAAAATATTTTGCTGCTGATATCTACCTGATTTATGTCCAGATTCGATGACAGTCCAGTGTGTTCCGTTAGATGAAGTTTCCGTGTCGCCAATTCTGAAACGACATTCTTCCGGTTGAGAAGTCTGTCTATGGATACTTAGAATACGACCGCGTCCAGGACGACATCTAGCACCGCGTCCACGATTGCATGAGAGACTTTGTCCGCGACCACGTCCACGACCACGTCCACGACTACATGCACGTATTCGACCCCGACTACGTCCGGATACCGGTTGGCGATTACTTTGTCCGGCTTCTTTTTCTAGCATCTCATTTTCTGACAAATCTGATTCAGAGCTCAATTCGGAAGAAGAATTTAATTCTTCTTCCTCAAGTTCTATTTCAAAATCGTTATCTTCACTTTCGTCGCCGGAATCATCACTGTTTATTTGACGAAGATTTTGTAACAATCTTTCATTTTCTGAATTCTTTTGTCGAACCATAATGCGTGAACTAAAAATAACGCCACCAAATGAGAATTATAAACATGACGTAATGTATCAAAATAGTTGTTTATTTTTATTAATAAACGATTTATAAAACTTGAAGACAAAGATAGACAATACTTTGTAATTATACTTACTGTCAATTTTGATAATTTGGTAAGAAGACACAATATGTGTATCTGCACAAATAACAAAATATCAGAAGAGTGAAGTGATGTAAAACAGAAATTACAACTTGATCAAGTGACTTCGATTATAAATAAATTTTTCAATACGCACGCTTCTTATCGGTACAATTGCAAATATATTTTGCAACACGCACGCTCCTATCGGTACGTGTGAAAAGCAATGAAAAGATGTTCAACGACGTTGCGAGAACGGACAAGTTCGATTTTGTATAAGTGAATTCGATTGTTGCTGCGCCTTACACATACACGTCACGATCGATATCGATATGCGGGAAAAACAATAAATTTAAAAAATAAGTGTAACTTTTCATAACTAACTGTATAAAAACAATACCGTAGTTTGATATATACTTAATGTGTTTACACAAGATTCAGTCTTCATATATGACTAAAATTGCTAAAATATAATTGTTTATTTAAATATACCTTTACTATTATTAATAATTTATGTTAAAATGCTATTCTGTATTGTTCTTGTGTACCCATTAATATTTTTTACTAATAATTGTTACTATTCTAACAACATTTCTTCAGATAGGTCCAAATGACCCATCCGTCTTTTAAGGTAAATGTGGTTGTAACTTTTCAATTATAAGAAATTTTCTGAAGAAAATTTTAAAAATATAAAGAAGATAAAAAATGATGAAAAGTCACAAAATATTACAAAGTTAAGTTCTTTAAAATAAAAATGACAGTCGATCGAATGTTCATTTTGGGTCAAAATGACCCGCTCGTCTTTCTAGTGTTAATGATCAAAATCGATTAATAACTTCAGGGTGAAATAGTCGAATTCACCATTTTCACCTCCAACTTTGAGGGCCGTTTTCACATCCGAAATCCTTGTTTTCGCTGATAAAGAAAAAAAAAACGTATTTCTTATTTTTTTATCCTTTACAACATATCAAAAAATAAAACAAATCTGTGATTTATACCTCGGGTACCTTCATTGTTCGTTGAAGTAAAAAAAATAGGTGTTTTTCAAACGTGGGGCAATTTGTTAAATAACACCTTAAAGAAAATCTCAAAAAGTCCTATGGGGATATAGCCCTCTTCTATAATTTACCAAAGTTTCGTTTAATTTCGCCGCATCTAACCCCATGACCATTCTTGTATTTTATGAATATGTTATTGCATTTTTTATTGTTATTGTTGTTTTATCGAAAACTATGAAGACAAAAGGGAAATGTTGTCGCTCAAATTCTTAACATTGCACAATGAATGCTGTTGCAATGTAATTCTGTTGGGCATAATTTCTATGGGATTTTATGGTAAATGTGTGGTTTATAGATACAATCAATCAGAGAACTATGATTTAGACATTAATGTATAGAATTTTGCACTTCGTACATCGCATTACGTTGTTTAGATTTTAGTTTATTCTTATATAATTCGAAATTTATTTTTAATTATGTAATTGTTAGACTTTTCAATATTTGAATGATTCGAAAGCATTAAAATGTAAGATATTCACGACTATAATGACTTTACAAACCTAAAATAAGTTTTCATACGTAATTGCGTTACAAAAATCTTTACTTTACCTGTAAACCATAAATTTCAAATAAAACGCCATAGAAATTATGCCGAACAGAATTGCATTTCAACAACATTCATTGTACAACGTTAAGAATTTGAGCGATAACATTTTCCTTTTGTCTTCATAGTTTTCCATAAAATCACCATAACATCCCATAGAATCCTATAAACTGCAACAGCATATCCATAAAATTTCAGAATGGTCACTGTAACAAACTTCGAATCCAAAGAGCAGTTCACTGTTTACCTGCAACCATTGACTTGCCACGAAATCCCATAAGAATCGTGCGATATGAATCGTAATGTTTTACAATGTCACTACTATTTTAACATGCGCGCTTGCGTATGTATTTGTTTTCAGTACATATGGGGTGAGTTTAATTGCGTGTGGTCTTCTGAATGCAAAATTAATTTTGTACAACCGTTGTCCTAAGCAGTACAGTTACTAGATAAAACGGCATACACCTACTCGACCAATTCGTACGAGAACGATTATTCTACTGCGGAGCGATGGTTCCTCTGCAGTCTGCAGCCGCACAATCCCTATACATAAGACATATAAGAGATATAATTTATATTATGTGATAATTAATGTGATATATATGTCCCATATATGACAAAATATATTACATACATGGTAATAATATACTGTTCGCCATATATGGCATCATATATGTGAAATGTATATATGTATCCATTGATGGTCCCGTATATGTATCCACATATGGTCCCGTATATGTTCCATATATGGACCATATGTGTTCCACATCTGTTCCATATATGTTCCATATCTGTTGCATAACTGTTTCATATATGTTTCATATTTGGATCATACGTGTTCCATATCTGCCCAATATACTTCCATGTATGTTCCATACGTGCACCATATAAATTCCATATATGTTCTATATTTTGCACATAACAGCTCGCTTGCATCGCGGGATAACAGATCGCCGAGATGTTGGAGTAACCATTACTCCACAAATAGAATAGCAGTTGCTCTATGACTAACAGAAGAACTGTTCTTTCACCAGTAGTCGAGCGGCTGTACAAAAGTTTTTTCCTTACACGTGCGGGAGAAGTAGGCACTTCTCCCGCTACTCCTAAGGAAAATATCGTTCTTTACTCGACCTAGAAGTAAGCTTTTATCCAACTCATGTGTGGTTGGTCAGGAGCAGGGATGGGCATTTTTGTAACGTCGGAAACTTAAGTTACAAGTTACATTTATAACTTGTAACTCGAATAAAAAAAGTTACAAGTTACATTTGTAACTAGTAACCCGAATAAAAAAAGTTACAAGTTACATATGTAACTTGTAACCCGAATAACAAACGTTACAAGTTACAATCATAACTTGCAACTCTAATAACAAATGGTACAAGTTACATTCGTAACTTGTAACTCTAATAACAAATGTTACAAGTAACATTTATAACTTGTAACACGAATAACAAATGTTACAAGTTACATGAATAATACTTAACCCAAATCATAAAAGTGAAATGTTACGCTTGCATCGTGTAACCCAAATGACAAAAGATAGAAGTTACATATGTAACCCGGATAATAAATTTTCAGAGTTATAATTGCAACTTGTATCTTGTAACGCGTAACTTAAATGCAAATCGAAAATATTATTAGAACAGAAAGTGATTAGTAATAAAAAGAAATTGACAAGTTGGACGATCATGGCCGACAGTGGCCGAACAAGACCGAAAACGGAC
Organism: Macroteleia sp. ZL-2020; assembly: GCA_022817385.1. Classification (NCBI taxonomy): domain Eukaryota; kingdom Metazoa; phylum Arthropoda; class Insecta; order Hymenoptera; family Scelionidae; genus Macroteleia; species Macroteleia sp. ZL-2020. The sequence continues at coordinate 6,065 of JABFPO010000100.1, forward strand.
GAAGGTGGCCGAAGATGGCCGAAGATAGCCGAAGGTGGCAGAATATGGCCGAAGATAGCCGAATATGGCCGAACATGATCGAAGATGGACGAAGATGACCGAACATGGCCGAAGATGAAAGAAGGTGGCCGAATGTAGCCAAACGTGGCCGAAGGTAAAGGAAAGTGGCCGAACATGACCGAAGATGCACGAATGTGGCCGAATGTAGCAGAAGATGGTCCAACATGACCGAAGATGAACGAATGTAGCCGACCGTGGCCGAAAATGGCCGAAGGTTGCCGAAGATAACCGAAGGTAGCCGAAGATAGCAAAAGTGAAGGAAGGTGACCGAATATTGCCGAACATGATCGCAGGTGAACGAAGGTGGCCGAACATGGCCGAAGATGAACGAATATGGCCGAGTGTAGCCGAACGTGGCCGAAAATGGCCGAAGGTGAGGGAAGGTGTCCGAACATGATCGTAGATGCACGAAGGTGGCCGAATGTACCCGAAGATGGTCGAACATGACCGAAGTTGAACGTATGTAGCTGACCGTAGTCGAAAATGGCCGAAGGTGGCAAAATATGCCCCGAAATAGACGAATATCACCGAAGATAGCAGAAGGTTGCAGAAGATGACCGAAGGTAGCGGAAGATAGCAAAAGGTGAAGGAAGTTGACCGAATATTGCCGAACATGATCGCAGGTGGACGAAGGTTGCCGAGTGTAGCCGAACTTGACCGAAAATGGCCGAAGATGAAGGAAGGTGGCCGAATATGAACGAAGATGTCCGAAGGTGGCCGAATATAGCCGAAGATGGTCCAACATGACCGAAGATGGAAGAATGTAGCCGACCGTAGCCGAAAATGGCCGAGGGTTTTCAATGATGGCCGAAGATAGCCGAAGATGGCCAAAAGTGGCAGAATATGGGCAAAGATAGCCGAATATGGTCGAAGATAGCCGAAGATGGCCGAAGGTTGCAGAATATGCCCGGAAATAGACGAATATCACCGAAGATAGCCGAAGGTTGCCGAAGATGGTCGAAGGTAGCGCAAGATAGCAAAAGGTGAAGGAAGGTGACCGAATATTGCCGAACATGATCGCAGGTGGACGAAGGTGGCCGAGTGTAGCCGAATGTGACCGAAAATGGCCGAAGGTAAAGGAAGGTGGCCGAACATGAACGAAGATGTCCGAAGGTGGCCGAATGTAGCCGAAGATGGTCGAACATGACCGAAGATGGAATTATGTAGCCGACCGTAGCCTAAAATGGCCGAGGGTTTTCAATGATGGCCGAAGATAGCCGAAGATGGCCAAAAGTGGCAGAATATGGGCAAAGATAGCCGAATATGGCCGAAGGTGGCCGAAGATAGCCGAAGGTTGCCGAAGATGGACAAAGGTAGCCGAAGATAACAAAAGGTGAAGGAAGATGGCCGAATATGGCCGAACATGATCGCAGGTGGCCGAACGAGGCCGAAGATGAACGAATGTTCGGTCACAGTCGGCCATCTTCAGTCACGTTTTCTGTCATGTTCGGCCACCTTCATTCATCTTCGGCCACTTCGTCCATCTTCGACCATATTCGACCATCCTCCGCCACCGTCGGCCACCTTCCTTCACCTTCAGCCATCTTCGGCAACCTTCGGCCACTTTCGGCTATCGTCAGCCACCTTCGGCTATCTTCAGCCACTTTCGTTCACTTTCGGCCATTTTCGGTCACCGTCGGCAACCTTCGGCCACTTTCGGCTATCGTCAGCCACCTTCGGCTATCTTCAGTCACCTTCGTTCACCATCGGCCATGCTCGGTCACCTTCGGCCACCGTCGGCCATCTTCGGTCACGTTCGGACAAGTTCGATCACCTTCGTCCAGCTTCGGTGATGTTCGGCCATCTTCATCCATCTTCGGTCATGTTCGGTCTCCTTCGGTCACCGTCGGCCATCTTCGGTAACGTTCGGACAAGTTCGATCACCTACGTGCATCTTCGGTCATGTTCGGCCACCTTCATCCATCTTCGGCCACTTCGTCCATCTTCGACCATGTTCGGCCATCCTCCGCCACCGTCGGCCACCTTCCTTCAACTTCGGCAACCTTCGGCCAATTTCGGCTATCGTCAGCCGCTTTCGGCTATCTTCAGCCACCTTCGTTCACATTCGGCCATGTTCGGTCACCGTCGGCAATCTTTGGCCACCTTCGTCCAGCTTCGGTCATGTTCGGCCATCTTCATCCATCTTCTGTAATGTTCCTTCAACTTCGGCCATCTTCGGCAACCTTCGGCCAATTTCGGCTATCGTCAGCCACCTTCGTTCACCTTCGGCCATGTTCGGTCACTGTCGGCAATCTTTGGCCACCTTCATCCAGCTTCGGTCATGTTCGGCCACCTTCATCCATCTTCGGCCACTTCGTCCATCTTCGGCCATGTTTGGCCATCCTCCGCCACCGTCGGCCATCTTCCTTCACCTTCAGCCATCTTCGGCAATCTTTGGCCACCTTTGGCTACGTTCGGACAATTTCGACCACCTTCGTCCAGCTTCGGTCATTTTCGGCCATCTTCATCCATCTTCGGTCATGTTCGATCACCTTCGGCCACCGTCGGCCATCTTCTGCCAGCTTCGACCATGTTCGGCTATCTTCGGTCACGTCCGGCCATTTTCGGTCATGAATGGTTACCTTCGTCCAGCTTCGGTCATGTTCGGCCTCGTATACTCTCGTTCAATCTTGCATACTCCCATTAATTTGCATTTTCTCTCGTCCCTACTCTTATATACTCTCGTTCACTCTTGTATGTTCTCGTACCCTCTGTCCACTATGATATATTCTCCTTCACTCGCATTTTCTTTCGCGTTCTCTTGTATACTCTCGTTCACTCTTATATGGTCTCTTTCACACTCGTATACTCTCGTTTGATCTCGCATACTTGGTTCACTCTCGTATACTCTCGTTCGCTCTCATAAACTCTCGTTCACTATTGTTTACACTCATATACTCTCGTCTATTCTTATTTTCTCTCTTTGAGAGAGAGAGAGAGAGAGGGAGAGCGAGAGAGGAGAGAAAGACGGAGAACTTGTTAAATGTTAACATGTCTATGTCTACTATAATGATTTTAAGGGAAACGTAATATATTTGGTTTATCTTCGTTACAATGGCGTTAAAAATTGGACTGATAATTTTTAATGCTTATTATTGCCGTTGGGAGTTACAGATGTATCTTGTAATTGTTTTTGACGAAGTTACAAGTTCTGTAGTAACTTGTAACTGTTACTGTCAGAGTTAAAATTTAAGACTGTAGCGTGTAACTTTTACTGTCAAAGTTATGTGTTACTGCAGTAACGTGTAACTGTTGCTTTTCGAGTTACAAGTTACTGCTGTAACGTGTAACTTTTGCTCTTGGAGTTACAAGTTACGGGTGTAACGTGTAACTTTTACTCTTGGAGTTACAAGTTACGGCTGTAACGTGTAACTTTTGTTTTTGGGGTTACAAGTTACTGCTGCAACGTGTAACTTTTACTCTCGGAGTTACAAGTTACCTCTGTAACGTGTAAATTTTGCTATCGGAGTTACAAGTTACTTCCGTAACGGTACAATTTATGTAACGGAGTTACTAAAGTAACGCCAAAGTGCCCATCCCTGACTAAACGTTCTTGTGCTCTATGGGAGCGGTTCTAGGTTACATAGCCGCTCAATGACAGATAATATTATTTATGTATTTCAGAAATAAATAAAGTAACTATTATTATTGTAATATTAATCACCCGTGCTACCCGTAAACGGGTAACTTAATTTTACCGTGTTAGGCGTGCTAGCTGTACACAGGTGACTTAATTTTATCCGTGTTACCCGTGCTACCCGTACACGGGTCACTTAATTTTACCCATATCAGCCGTGCTATCCGTACACGGGTGACTTAATTTTATCCGTGTTACCCGTGCTAACCGTGCACGGGTGACTTAATTTTATCCGTGTTATCCGTGCTAACCGTGCACGGGTAACTTAATTTTACCCTTGTCACCCGTGCTACCCGTACACGGGTAACTTAATTTTACCGTGTCAGCCGTGCTAGCTGTACACGGGTGACTTAATTTTATCCGTGTTACCCGTGCTACCCGTACACGGGTAACTTAATTTTACCCGTGTCAGCCGTGCTACCCATGCACGGGTGACTTAATTTTATCCATGTCAGCCGTGCTAGCCGTACGTGGGTAACTCTATTTTACCCGTGCTACCCGTGCACGGGTGACTTCATTTTATCCGTGTTACCCGTGCTAACCGTGCTGGTGATTTAATTTTATCCGTGCTAACCGTGCACGTGTAACTTAATTTTACCCGTGTCAGCCGTGCTACCCGTACACGGGTAACTTAATTTTACCGTGTCACCCGTACTACCCGTACACGGGTAACTTAATTTTACCATGTCAGCCGTGCTAACCGTGCACGGGTGACTTAATTTTATCCTTGTTACCCGTGCTACCCGTACACGGGTAACTTAATTTTACCCGTGTCAGCCGTACTACCCGTGCACGGGTGACTTAATTTTATCCATGTCAGCCGTGCTAGCCGTACATGGGTAACTTAATTTTACCATGTCAGCCGTGCTAACCGTGCACGGGTGACTTAATTTTATCCTTGTTACCCGTGCTACCCGTACACGGGTAACTTAATTTTACCCGTGTCAGCCGTGCTACCCGTGCACGGGTGACTTAATTTTATCCGTGTCACCCGTGCTACCCGTGTACTGGTAACTTCATTTTACCCGTGTCACCCGTGCTACACGTGCGCGGGTGACTTCATTTTACCCGTGTCATCCGTGCTACCCGTGCACGGGTGACTTCATTTTATCCGTGTTACCCGTGCTTCCCGTATACGGGTAACTTAATTTTACCCGTGTTATCCGTGATACCCGTGCTCGGTTAACTTCATTTTACCACTTGTCACCCGTGTTACCCGTGCACACAGGTCACTACATTTCACTCGTGCCATCTGTGCTCTCAGGTAACTTCATTTCACCCGAGCCACCCGTGCATAAAAAATAGTAACTAAAAATAGCACAAGAAATAGTTCTTAACAATTTTCAACTAATAAATTAATGTAAAGTTATTTATTTTTATTGATATATATTTTCATTATGTATTAATATTTACTTCGGTTGTTCAAGTTATAAATAATGCTGCTTTAAATGTGGTTGCCGCAAAACGAAATTTCAAAACTAAATGGCATCCAAATTACTTTTATTATATAAAAACATTTATTCACAATTTTATAATTTTTCTTGTACATTAAACAAATGGGCAAATCCTAGATATTGTAGTAAATTAAAACCCTAAACTTGTACCCCGTGGAAAAAACTACCCCTCCCCCCACCCATCGCTACCTCTAATTCTATATCATGTAAAAATATACCATGTGATTATTATGTGAGTATTAAAAAATTACCTTAAAAAGGTAAAGAAAGAACGAGATAAGGTTTAGTGTTCCACCATTTGTATACATTTCTCATATCTTCTACAAAGTTTGAATCGAATTTTTTCCGTAAAACTCACAAATTAAAAAAAAATATTCATTTCTTTCACATAGAGAAATAAGCAAATTAAATACTAAAAAATTATTCTACAAAAAAAAGATGTGAAATCATTTATGTTGAGATAAGCACATTTTTATTAAAAAACAACCCTAACAAAACTTGTACCCCGTGGAAAAAACTACCCCAACCCA
>JABFPO010000101.1:0-11722 GCA_022817385.1 Macroteleia sp. ZL-2020
TTGAAAACAAGAATAAATGAACATTATAAAAATATTGATGATTTGTCAAACCAACTCAATGTAATATCTAAACACAAATCGATAAATGCTCATGACATGAAATGGGATGATGTAAAGATTTTAGATAAAGAACCTAATTATTATAAACGCTTAATTTCAGAAATGCTACATATTAAAAACACAGATAATACTTTAAATTTACAGACAGATACTGATAAACTTAGTGACATATACAAATTTTTTAACACTTCTGAATGATTTATCAAATTTCATTTGATTTTTAATAATTTAATTTTTCGATTTTACAATTCTTTTTAAAATTTAAATTCGCTTTTATTATATGTACATTCAAATACATTAGACATAATATTTATTTCTTTTCTAAATCAAAGACAAACATTGAGTAAGATAAACACTTTGCACCGTATTTTCACTTGGCATTAGCAACTTGGTATATCGACTGTTAACTCTATTCTCATTAAAAAGAAAAATTTTAATTTATTGACCATGAGCTTCAACTTTATTACTTTTATGTACGTGTGGGAATTAGAGAATACGCATTCTTCTTGACAGATGTTATACCTTTTTGTAACATAGATATATGTGAGTAAATTGTCAACTACATTTTGTTTTATATTATAAAAAAAGATTTTTTTCTATTGTAAGTTCTATTCTGAATTTTGTTGTACTTAAATTATTTGTAGAATGTGAAAAGGACTGACTAATACAGTCGAAACGTCATTAAACAATTGAATAAACACATGAATTGATTTTCATTATTATATTGTTCGTCTGCCATACAATTGGTCGTTAAACCTATATATATATTTTCTGAGAGAAGTGTAGACGTTAATTAATAAAAAAACATAATGTAATTGTGGCATTGGACCAGTAATAATGCCAGGTAACAACTTACCAAAAAACTTTTCCGTACACATAAACGAAATTTATGGAACTACAGTTGGAAATCTTCTTAAAAATTGGAGTAAACTTGCACGGAAATATAAAGAAACAGAACTTCACATCGAATTTTTACTTAGACACCGTACAGAAGATGTTTACCCCAAACATATTGTACAATTCCATCTTAATTTAAAACATGTACATTTTAATAGTAATTTTGTCGAACGGAAATTTTTTAGAAAAATAGACCTCTTAAAGAAAAACCTTTTAAATTTTGAAATAAAAGATTATCATATTCATTTAAAATTTCTGAAAAAGACTCTTAATAATATAGAAATAAATTTAAAAAACAATATTCCAAAAAACATCCTTAATGAATTTTTCGAAACTCAGTCAATTAAACTTGCTAATCATTATGACATAATGAAATGTAAAAAACAAAATAAATTTGACAATTTGAAACATAAAATTTTAAATAGAAAAAACCACAGTAACATTTTTGACGATCCAGAATGTGATTTGTTTAGCGATTGGTTTGTCAACTTGACACAAAGTAACATACCTGAATATGTAATAAACACTGTTTCTCTAGGTGAAAATTTTAATCTTAATAATGACAAGTTAACAAGAAAAGATGAATTTGAAATTGTTAAATCATTAGAGTCAAATATTTATAAATTTCCTAACACATTGCGCAATGAAATTAGACAAAAAATGGTTATGACTATAAATACACACAATACAGAAAACAAAAAAATGAAACACATGTCTTTTTACAAAAACAAATTGCAAATAACATAAAAAATACAAAAAATTTTTTAAAAAATAATAGAGAAATATTGTTTACAAAATCAGACAAAGGAAATGTTACAATTGCTATTGATAAACTCGATTATACTTCCAAAGTTGAGAACATACTTAGTGACACAAATACATATTCTGTAGTCAAAAAAGACCCTTTAAATAGAATTATAAACCCGCTTAAAATATTAATTAAGAGATGGAAAAATAAAAAATACATCTCAGATTATGAATACAAAAAGCTATATGTAACATCAGCTAATTTACCAAGAGCTTATGCTCTGCCGAAAATACATAAGAAAAATAACCCTTATAGATTGATTGTTTCATCTATAGCTTCTCCAATGCATCCTTTCGCGAAATATCTTCTCAATATATTATCTAAAGGTCTAGACGAAGAAAATTATTCAATAAAAAACAGTAAAGAATTGATTAAAAATATTAAAGATTTTATTGTCCCAGATAACCATGTCATGATCTCTTTAGATGTTACATCTTTATTTAACAACATTTCAAATACTTTAGTTTTAGAGAGTATTAAAAAACGTTGGCCAATAATCAAACAACATTGCAAAATTTCTTGGACAGAAATGAAAAGTGCAATTGAATTAATTGTACATTCAACGTACTTTAAATTTAATAATAAATTTTATAAACAAACTGAAGGATCACCTATGGGTTCCCCTCTCTCACCGGTATTTGCGGAATTTGTAATGAGAGATGCAGAATCTTATTGTATTAACAAATGTCAATTTATTCTGAAATACCAACGTTACGTAGACGATATTTTTTGCATAGTCCCAAATGATAAAATTGAGGATGTTGTCAATGTTTTCAACAATTACCATAATAAGTTACAGTTTACACATGAAATAGAACAAAATAATAATATTAACTTTTTAGCAGTTTCAATCATTAAAGAAAAAAACAAATTAATTACAAATTGGTACCGTGAATCAACATATTCAGGCAGAACTTTAAATTTTTTCTCAAACCATCCAATGCATCAAAAAAAGGCTATTGTTTTCAATCTAATTGACAGGGCAATTTTATTATCAGATAAAAAATTTCACATTAATAACATAAAAATAGTTAAAATTATTCTCAGACAAAATAAATATCCCGTGTCTTTTATTAATAAATTTATAAAAATAAGACTTAAACATTTAAAATCTTCAGACATTAACACAAAAAACATTGACAAATTACAAAAACAAAACATCATTTTTCCATATATTACGGGATTATCTAAAAGAATATCGTCTATGCTAAAAAAATATAATATTGACACAATTTTTAACACTAAAAACACTTGATATTTTAATAAAAAAAGGCAAAGATAATCTTGACAAATTAGAACATCATAATGTTGTCTATAAGATTAATTGCAATGATTGTGAATATTCATACATTGGCCAAACTAAACGTGCATTGAAAACAAGAATAAATGAACATTATAAAAATATTGATGATTTGTCAAACCAACTCAATGTAATATCTAAACACAAATCGATAAATGCTCATGACATGAAATGGGATGATGTAAAGATTTTAGATAGAGAACCTAATTATTATAAACGCTTAATTTCAGAAATGCTACATATTAAAAACACAGATAATACTTTAAATTTACAGACAGATACTGATAAACTTAGTGACATAAACAAATTTTTTAACACTTGTGAATGATTTATCAAATTTCATTTGATTTTTAATAATTTAATTTTTCGATTTTACAATTCTTTTTAAAATTTAAATTCGCTTTTATTATATGTACATTCAAATACATTAGACAAAATATTTATTTCTTTTCTAAATCAAAGACAAACATTGAGTAAGATAAACACTTTGCACCGTATTTTCACTTGGCATTAGCAACTTGGTATATCGACTGTTATCTCTATTCTCATTAAAAAATTTGACGTCTGTTACATGCATGTTGTAGACGTCACTTTCTTGCATGAAACAGGCATGTGAAATGCATGTTCACTAATATTATTCAGGTCTGATACATACTTGTATGTATCACGCATGGATAAGACAACAAATCAGAGATAGGGGTCATAAGTAGATAAGCAGTAAGTAAGGTTTCTGGATATAAAACCCCAATGATGAAGTGGTATATGCTCTTCTACAGAGAGTGTTTCACGGTTACCCTGAGAACTGGAGGAAGGTTTTAGATAGATCATCTATAAGGGAAAATGTAATCTGGGGGCTTTGAGATTATGTGTAACTAGGGGCTTTAAGGTTAGGTATCATCGATGAGGTTGTGAGGTTAGGTTTACCTAGTGAGTGAGGAGTAAATTTGAGGTAGAAGGGAGGGGAGGGAAAAATGTCAAAGTCGCAGGATGGGTAGAACGTAATACGGAAGTATGAGGTAGAAAACTTGACATGTATCAAAACAACACATGTCCTTTTTTTATATATTTATAAATACAGCGCCTCGAAAATCTTCCCTGAAAACATACATTCATTTGTAAAACTTGTAAAAAAAAGCGCAGAGCATAACAACATAAACACGAGCAATTCATGTCGTCTCGTCACAAGGCCCAACGCGGGTCGCGAACGATGCGAAGCAAGCGAGGATCCTATCCGTGTTACGGTGGACTCGTGTACGCCAAGCGCCGCTCGAGCGGCGATGTAACGCGAGTCGCGCCGTACGCGGCCGAATGCGCTAAGGCTAACAAAACGACGCTATCCAACGCCCAACACTTTAACACAATGAATAAAAATATATTACTGTTGTTCAGAAACGGAAACGTATATTGTTTATACATCGAAGAATGTAACTATGCAACTATGTTTTTCACGACAATCATATGATACAAATTCTTAACAAATTTGTAACGACTCGTAATAAACATAAGTTTCGACGGCGTCTCGTAATGATCCGTGCCGTTGATTTGGACGATCGCGGTACTTTTCTTACATTCTTCTAATCAAATAATTATAAACCATAATTAATCTATCATTTTAATCTAGCATTAGTTAATAATATTAATTTGTAGATTCATACATTAATATTAACGTACACTGAAAAAACAGTCAATCGGTCGTGTCAAGTTCACACGTCGGAACGAATTCAATCATTGTTAACTACAAAATAAATATAATTTATTTAACAACTAAGTATAAAAAACCATCAAGTAAATCAATGCGATTCACTTCTTATACAGATTTTGATTAACAAATATATTTAAAAGCGCAATAATGTAAAATCAAAGATATTAAACTAAAACAAAGAATCGACATTCATGGCCACGCATGCAACGATTAGAGCGTGGCGTCTCTTCCTGGTCCTTGCTCGGGTATTATAATACCACAGAGTTTCACATGGGTGTCGATGTCGGTGACACACACAGTATTCTTTTGGACCAATATCCAGTGATAACCGCCTGTAAACAAGGGAAGTGTTACGAACTTATTTTATAAGTCCAGACGCAAGATTTCTGGCAACAATTTTACAAGATGAATATCTGACACCAACGAGGGACCAGACGATGAAATTGAAGAAAATGTGTTACGAATCGAGAATACAAAATCGGACACAGGTTCTCTAACAACAAACTTTTTGTCAACTCAACAAAAATATTATTTCTTACTACATTTGCATTTGAAAACAATAAATAAAGAAAAAAATTTAAACCCTTCCAACCCTTTCCTAATTTTAACCGACCAAAGGCGGGTGTAGGAATGCCGTCTTTGACGAGCGCCCATCTGTTGGCAGTAAAAATTTTCTTTTAATGTTACAAACAGACATACACGAAGCGGATAAATGGGAAACAAACGCGCCGCGATCTCCAACGCGAACTTATATTCGATCGGTGAAACGACGCCGTGCTAGACAACGTAGCCGAATTTCTAACGCGGAAATCGAGATACACTTTCATGATAAGAAGTTAGAAAAGGTCATTGACAACGAATATCGCGCATTGTTTCCCACCGGACAACCAAATCAAATAGAAATAATTTCCGAACTCGAACACGAAACGAATCCTCCATCATACGCGCGTCCGGAACCATTGCCAAAAACAAAAGCCCCCAAGCCGATCAACGCAACCAACACCGTGCGTGTTCCAACTAAGCCAGTTCGGCCGGGCTGTCCCCTTAGAGACAGAACAACGGACGGAAACAACCTTGACCCCGGGACGGACCGTTTCTAGACCCACTCTGTAGAGTTTCTCCACACTTGTTGGCTCCGGGTCTACGAACTTACAGACCCAACGAACGGACGGACGCAACTTCCGGCCTTTTTCAAGGCCAAATCGGTCCTTTTCAGGACCACCAATAGCATTCAAACAAGGATTGAGATCTCGTTACTGCGCCTCTTGACGGCCGATATAGTACGTACATTTCGGAACCACGTCAAAATATTATTCGATATTGCGGAATATTCTTCGCCGATACGGGAGAAATAATGTTGGTGTCGCGCTCTAATGTATTTTAAAGGATCGATAGTTTCTAATGCTTTAAATATAAATTAATTTATGACTAATTTTTTTTATTGTTCAAAAGTTAATTAATTTGTAAGAAAAAGGTCGTTCTTTTAATTTTGTTGTATAACATTTATTTCTTTTTTTAAATTAAGAGGACCCCGCACACTCCGTACGGAAAAACGGCTTCCGTGAAATTCGGTGAAATGGTTCCCGCAATTCAAAACATGTGTATAAAAATGTTACAAAATTATAGGAAAAACGCACTTTTGAATATCGTTTTTTGATCAGTATCATTCTTGAAATAACATATTAAAAAAATTAGACAATTTCACCGAAGTCTATTTTCCATAAGAAATGTGCGGGGTCCTTTAATAGTATATTTAACAACTAGGGAACGAAGCACATCTTCGCAAGGCAAGCTGGCCGAGGGTGTATACCCAGCTTAGCCGAGCGAAGATGTGATTTGCTTCCGAGTTTGTAATACTATTTTTCCTAAAAAGCGTTCGCGAAAGGGCTCTGCGGGGGCCAATTTTCCGAGCGTGAAGGACTACTTTGCACCCGGAAAGTAGGTCCGCGAAGAGCTACTTCGCGTGCGCGTGTGAGGAAAAGTATTGGTTCTGTTACAGTTTTTTGTATAAATTTTCAATCAAATTTAAAAGGTCAAATTATTATTATTTTTTTTGTGAATTGTTATTTTCTTTTAATAAATTTTATTCTTTAGACTTGTGCGTGTTACCATATATTTATCTCTTTCATTGACACATTCTTCTTTCTTTGCACTTCATTCATTGTAAAAGTTATTAATTTTAGCACATGCTCGACAGACACTTTGTTTACAATTTCATTCGTGTCAATGATTTGACCGACTCTTTGTCGGTACACAGTCAAATATACGATGCTTATAATGGTGGATATTTAATGGAAAGGATGGCAGGGCAAAAGCGGCGAACTTCAAAGCGCACTATATTAGCTGTAAACTCGTCCGTCAGTGTCAGAATGTTGGAGGCTTGGCGTTAGGTCGTTAGCGGCAAACAGGCGCCGTGCTTCGTTTCATTCTAAACGGTAGAAACAGTTTTGGGTTTCAAGGGAAAAAGACATAGCTGGCAGGTCGGTGAGTGAGAAATATGATCTCAAAAATGCAACTAAATCCATGTCAGGATGATCTTTGAAATGACGTGTTGAAAGATCTACAGACGTATCTTTAAAAGATTTTGAAAGGTGATTTGCGAATTTCACGATGGATCGCTCTCTTTGTACAAGTAAATTATATCGATCCATTCGATCTCTAGTAACATAGATCAACACATACTTCTCAAAAATTTCGTTTCAAATATGGTGTCCGTTACAGAAATTCATTGTTACAGAAGGTACGAATTCGACACAAAATATAACAGCTTTGTACAAATACAAATTCCTCTTTCCAGTAAATGCATTTTTATAAAAAGCATTTGTTGCTACACAAATAGACTTAATTTGAGTTGAATTATTTCTGCTGTAAGATTTCTGACACATTTAATAATATAATTCAATTCGCCCATTTAACTGTGCTTAACGATAACAATAACAGTAAACCAAAGACTTCGGAAAATAGTTTAATATCGAATCTTAATATATTTCCCACGTTTACTTTACATATACATTGTTCCAATAAATATCTACTAAAATAATAATTATACTTTTATAATTCGTTTATGTAATTTATTGCTAATATCAGTATAATAATTGTTAGTTTGAACAAAACTTAAGTTACTTGAAATAATTATTTACTGAAAATAATGTTAACGTTTTATATTAATATATATTAAATATGTAGAATTGAGTATAATTTGTAGTAGAGATCATATGAAATATCTTTTTTATGACAATAAGTAAAGAATTATATATGTAATATTTTGGCGATAACAATAATAAAAATAGTCATGACAATAATAATGAAATATTATTTTTAATCTTCACAGAAATTCGAAACTCCGTTCAGCAATAACTACTTAAGCAATAAAGACATATTTTGTACCAGTTTCTTTTTACAAAACTAGAAAAATTAGTTTTTACGACATTTGAATTAGAAGTACTACGTTTTACAACTCTCTCCTAAAAGAAAAGTTTAAAAGAAAAAACAAAATATACTTTTTGTGAATTTTGTGTGAAAAATGTGGCATATGTGAAGAAATAATTGTCACCTCAAAATTGCACAAATAATCATTCTTAAATCTATACCCACGAAGAAATGTCTGGCTTATATCAATAGTGACAAACGAGCCAAGCCTGATACAATACATACTGACAACCATTAACTACCAGGACTGCCATAATATTCATTTTACAATGGTTTTTATATTGAGCCGATAGAACACGTAATAGTCGTCTTTTAATGCATAATAATCGTTCTACGACCCAAAATTGGGATAATATCGGACCAAGAGGTAATAATGAAATAAAGAGTAACGGTTGAAGAGCGGTTGGACGTTGCGCTACGTCAGTCATTATATTGTGCCGACCGTTGAAAAATACCCAAAAGACATTAATAGTAACTATCGTCTGGACATCAGTATCCGATCATCATAGAACTGTTGGCGTGATGTCGTCTCAACGTTGGCACAGTAATTTAATACTATGTCTGCAGAAGGCCACATCATTCTTCGTCAACCCTCTCTCACAAGTAAAGTTTTTACCAATCTGAAGTATATAATAACCGTTTCCTCTCTTCTTTTTGTAAGATACAATTGATTCTTGGATCTTCTAAATGTCAAATATTGGTAGTCTTTCCAGATAATATAAGATATTGCATCAATATTGTATATTGTGAGGGCATGCTATTTATGTCTTATTATAAAAGTAAATAAAATGCTCTAATATTGTATTTCTCTCACGGAAAAAAAATCAGCGTTCGAACTTGTATTTCGGTAAAAATTACCAGAATAGGTGGTAAATATATTGAAAACCTGACAACGTTGTTCTAGTTACCGGACGGGTTAGGTAAATTTAACCAGTACCAGACTAGTACGCAACATTGCTAAACGGTTCAAATTTTTCTACTCTAGTTCTACTACTATTATTACTTGAGAGTTTAATAATATAAACTATGATTACAATTTTTAAAAAATTTCAAATTTCAAACATACTTTAAAGTTTATAACAATTGCAAAATGATTTTAAATGGATAAAATGACCATGATGTATCTTGAGTAACTAATCTGTAGTCTGAAAACCAAACATTTTTATTCGAAGAGCTCTATGTTCCGACATATACCGTAAAAACACAGGGAAATAAGTGGAACTATTCTCCTATTTTCACAACTGGACGTATAAATATTAAGTGAATTTTCCACATTACAGAATCGGTACAGAGTTAAACTAAGTATATATTTTTAAGAGTGAACTGAATTTTATTTTTCATATTTTAAATACATACTGTATACAGAGAAAAAAAGTATAGTAATCTAAGACTCTATGCGCCATTATGGAATTAATATTATCCAGTATAGTAAAATATACTTGCTGTTTTGGAATGAGTACTGTGCAATATAATGCATTTCCATATATTCCTTAATAGAACTCTAAAGTTGAAACAAAGTTGAATTAACGTTGACGATACCATTGAAACAACTTTGAATCAACCGTTGAATGTCAGTTGATATAACGTTGAATCAACGTTGATGGAGGGTTGATTCAGGATTGAATCAACGTTGACTCAACGTTGAATCAATGTTGATGGAGGGTTGATTCAAGGTTGAATCAATGTTGACAGTTCAATGTTGACAGTTCAATGTTGACAGTTCAATGTTGACAGTTCAATGTTGACAGTTCAATGTTGTTTCAACGGTATCGTTAACGTTGACTCAACGTTGTTTCAATTGTAGTGTTATATTAGTGTTATATGAACAGTATTATTATATTTAGAAATAAAATTTGTCACATTGTATGTAGCGTCCAGAAATACTATAAAGTTTAGTACTATTTATTAGCTTATTTTTCTCAGTGTACTCTTTAATTTTTTTAAAATTATTCAAAACTCATTTTTGAAAATACACTTCCAATCCATGTACAGTGTTATTGTACTCTTACATATTTACTATTTGTTATTGTACTCTTACATGATTTGTATTTAAATTATTTATTTTTATTAAGAAATATGTTACGTTGAATATCATCTGAAATCCTCTCATGCAATATACGAGACCGAATATTTTTGACGATTAAGAAATATTTCTTAGAGTGAATTTAATAAATTTTTGCCTATAACTCTCATACCTTTACTTGACAGACTAACAAAATTTATGAATACAAATATGTCTGTTGAAGTCAATCAATTTTTTCAGCGCAATTTTTATATTAAAAGCTAAATAACTCAATTATATAATTTTTATAGTTTTTTTCTGTAGATTTTATATCCGACTTATAAACTCAGTCAGATATTTTTGAAGTAGTTATTGGGCAATAATAATAACACTCAATTTTTTTAATTAGATGAATATATGTATAACATAGACAATTTCAACATATTTGTGGAATATTAGTATGATCTTATTTTACTGCACATTTTTCTGACTGGAAATGTATTCGAAAAGAAAAGTAGAAGTTTTCACGTTGTAGTCATGGTACATAATCCCTGGCAAAAATAAATTCGCTGAAAATGGGTCTGAAAAAATGCTGAAATGAACACTAAAAATGCTCATCCCAAGATAAAGTATCGCGTCAAACTGTGTCTACAATGTTTCTGCAGATATATATAAATCTTGTTGAACTGATGTAAAAATTTAACGCGTTGTTTCAATTCTGAATTACAGTCAATTACGAATTACACGCATTAACGAAAATTCGACTTCATTTAACAGATTTCAATTTAATTTAATTGCATAGTTGACTTGATGCAACAGCTATATATATCCATAAGAAAGTATTAACATTTTTTTTCTGATTTAATTTAGGAAATGGCATTGTTTATAAGTAAAAAACTTTTAATGTACCAGAAAAATGCAAAGAACATAACAAGATATTTAGAATTGTAATTTATAATAAAAATTGAATAAATTTTCGGTGTTATGTTATAGAAAAGTTCCGAGTGCCAATTAGATTTTCATACAGATATAATCTCATTTCAAATTCTGGCAGACGAGTTGGCTCAATATCATTTTTCTTTTAAATTACATTGTTTCTTAAGCTCAATAAATCAAATGCAAGTATATTGAATTATTAAGCTATTCATATTTTATTTATTTATGATAACATTTGCATATGCACATGTAAAAAATAGTTTGAAATATTGTTTTTTCATATGCCATATTATTATTATAGGAATATGATATATCTTAAAAATACTACACAATTCTTAAATTATCTTTATTTACTTAATTAAATTTTTAAACCCTTAATCTGTAAAACGTGACTCCTAAATTATGTTCTAAATATTCTATGGACTAAAATTATTTTATGTTCAACACACCAATCTATGACTTTACAAGTATATTTACCCGCATGGATAAAAGTAGTATGGCAAGAGTATGAGAAGTAAGGTAGATGCTGCACGCGACCCAGCCTCATGGCATACCAATACCATACGCATGTCATACCAATGCCATACT
>JABFPO010000102.1:0-11685 GCA_022817385.1 Macroteleia sp. ZL-2020
AATAGGTAACATACAATTAATGAATTCAATATTTATATTTAAACTCAAAATAATATATAAAAATAAAAAAAATAATAAATAATATTATAATATTTATTTTATTTATTGTCTAAAAGTCAATTTTTAATCAACTACTACTGGCAGACTACTGGGCCAGCATCCCGTGGCGTTTCACTCCAACGGTTAGACGATGGTTGTCATTGACGGTCAGCCAACGGTTATTTGTACTGGGCCAGTACTGGGCCATTTGTATATTTCTTCATGGGATGAAATTTTAAAGGACCTATGAATTAATTGGCCCGTCATCCGAGAATTTTCAAAACAAATAAACCGAATAAAGAATTTCTGACCCCATTAAATTTTACATTTTACGTTGCACTCAATGATAAACTAATCGATACTGTTGTAATGTCTGAGTCACTGACGAGTGTCTCAGTCACGGAACAGTGTATCGTAATTATGTATGTACTCCATTAATGAGGAAAGAATTTTTTTTCACTCATGTTACGTAATGTTAGACATACTCTGACAAGTGTTGTCTGTCAGACACAATGCTCACCAGCTTAAAGACTGACTGAGATACATGCTGTCTTAGTCACGGACGTGAAACTCAATGAAAGCATGTAGTATTGCGAATATGAACCGAATTCGTGTTAAAATATTTGCACGGTCATCGTAATAATTCATAACGAGAAATGTAAATCATGTTCGGTGTACAAAAATAGTCTACCTTGTTGAATGTTGAATTTTTACGTTGATTTTACTATCTGACTGACTGCGACACACGCAGTGTGTTTCAGGCAATCGACAGTGACTGAGTCAGGGAACGGATTAACGTAGCCCTGAAAACAAGAAATATTTTTAAAATATTTTAAAAATATATTTAAATTGATCAGAAAATATTCTAATGTCCGAGTCAAAAAATATTTTAGAAATATATTTCAAAATGATTTTCAACATGCATTGTAAAAATAAGAAAAAACATTTAAGAACATTTAAAAATACTTGAAAAATGTTTTAATTATTTTTCATATTTGTAAAACGTATCTACAATATTTTATAATATTCTTAAAATATTTTTAAATACTTTTAAAATATTTTTTGAAAATGATTTGTAAAAATATTTCTAAAATATATTTTTACTCGAACATTAGAATATTTTGTCGTCCATTTAAAAATATTTTTTAAATATTTCTCAAATATTCCTGGTTATTAGGGAATGTAATTTCCTAATAAAGTTTTATATAATATAAAGTCTTAATCTATTTAATTTTGCTTTGTCATGTTAAAATTAATGTTATATTAACGTTAAAATAATTTTAAATTAATTGTATTAATGTTAATTTTACGTCCGAATGCCTGCGCTTTTTGCATTAAAGTTACGTTAGCCGAGACATTACATTTGCGTTAAATAAACGTTGATTAACGTTAATTTAAAAGCATATTCAAATTTATTCATGAAGATACAGATTATTTAATAATTTGTTGTTAACATTAATCATTTAATTTATTTTAATAATGAAAAGAAATTAAACATTTTGTGACAAATAACGAAGTAACAGTTATAATTTCCTAATCTCCATTTAAATTGTTTCATAAAGATTAAATTTAATTAATTAAATTGTTCATTTATTATTTTTTTTGTATTTAATTTAAAGTTAATTTAATATTATCGAAATGTATGGGCAATCGTTATTGTATTGTAAAAAATACGGACTTTTGGAAATAAAATTAAAATATTAATATACATCGTTAACAATGTTAACGTGGCATAATTTAAACGTTCTTATTACAAAATTTCAACGTTATTTTAACGTTAATTTTAAGTTTACGTGTTTGTAGGATGTATAATATTTGCTCTCAACTTGTTCACGTTTCTGCTGACTTGGATTTTATTCTAAAAAAATACACATTAAATTATTTTTTTATTAATATAAATTAAATTTGCAAACATTATAGTCCCTCAGAAATAAATTATCCCGATGTGGTCTTTAAATGATAAAATATCAAATTTTTCAACAATTATAACAAATAACACTAAAATCAAATGTGGTTGAAATTTGAAAAATTTATAAAAATTGAATAAATGAGAATCTCTACAAATTTTGAAAATGCGAAAAATTTTGGAACTTTGAAAACAGCGTACTTATACTATGATATCGTTAAAACAAAACTTTTAAACTTGTTGAAAAAAAGCGTATTTTTATTTATTTTTCTTTTTTTCGACATGGTAGTAAAAAAATAAAAATTTTTATTTCCTAAAAAGTTTGAATATGTGAGCATTTATGATTTTTCATAAGAATTCACGTATGTTCCACGTATGTTCCACTATTCCGAACAAGGCGTTATTGTACCAGAACTAGCAAAACGAGTATAGGAATTTTGGGTATTATAACCTCAAAATTGTATAATATTGTTTACAGTATGAAGACAGGTTAACCTACAATTAATGGATCATTAATATCCAAATGTAAACAATATTATACAATTTTGAGGTTATAATACCCAAAATTCCTATACTCGTTCTGGAGTGGCATTTCGCTATCGTTTTTCGTTCCATTTTGTTTCCATTTCGCTTCCATCTCGCTTCCATCTTGTTTTAATCCCATTTTCATCTCGTTTAAGTTTCATTTTCATTTCGTTTAAATTTCATTTCAAATTCAGTTGCAATTCGTTAGGTTTTGACGGGTATGTTCGTAGTTTGTATTGACACCGGTCTGGGTCCGGCCTCGTCCGGTCTAAATGGGAACCAAGAACGGGTTCCATTACTGCAAAAAGTGGCATCTGATAGACGACTGACTTTAAGAACGAATGCACTTAAGCTAAGATTTTATAGTACTGAAAAATATATTTCAGTAAAATATTTCTGACAATAAGTATCAATTTTCTTATAGTCAGACTATTTTTTATTCTTACATTCAAGATATAATCAAACGCAATTCGGACATCATGTGTAAGATCAAAAATTGTTATTAGTGTAAGAAAAAAAAATGCCATTTCAGATATTTTATTCGTAAGAGTTCGCACACTTTAAGAACTGAAAAATGCGTAAGTTACGAATATGTAAAGAAGCTTTAATTATCTTATGTTTCTGAACTTTGAATTTATTTTAAAATGAAAATCACCTCAATACTGAAACAATTTTAAAATGTGCCGATGAAAAAGATTATCTTGGAAAATATATATTTTCCATTCACATTATTTCAAATAATTAATTGACCGTATCCCGTTTATTAATTAATTAATTTTCAGTTTATAGAATACAACAATAAAAATTTTTTATTTATCGTGGCCATGGTTACTGTGGCGAATGCGTGTATACAGGAATTCAGTGATTTAATTAAGGTGGACAACATTGATTTAAAATGGAGAATAAGCTCATCTACTGCATAATAGACAGATGTTGCAAAAAAATTCAAATTCCTAATAATGAAAGTGAAAGTGATGTGTTCAAATTAAGAAGTGCACTGGAACTATTGTCGCAGAAAGACGAAATGCTAGAGAGTTTATTGAAAAACAATTTTTTTGTTTTTCAAATATTTGATGAAGAAGTAAATTGTTATTGTGACATCGATGACAATGAAATGATTCCGCATAAATCTAAAGTAAATATTGCGATGATTAAAAAACCTCTTTTGGAGGTTATGACAATTGCAGAAAACGTTGTCATTGAAAATAAGTGCAATAATACCGAAAAAATTGATGAGATCAGTTCTACAAATGTAATTTTTCAGAAAGAAATAGATGTAATTAAAGATAAAGAAACCGAAGTAAATTCAGAAAAGGACGAGTTAAAAGTGGTAAAACGAAAGGTAAGTTTTTGGTTATTTATAAATAACTAAAAAATCCTAATCGATTGGTAAAAAATATTTTCATTATGGATTTAAATTATGATTTTAATCAATGTATTTTTGAAAAGAAAAAACTGATATAAATTAAAATTTATTATTTATTTTATTAATATTTATTCATTAACGAAAGTTGTATAAATGATGTTTGTCAGTTACGGCTTTTCACATGACATTTTTTGATTTTTGTTTTCTATTTAACAATTTCTACATTCAATGTTTAATAATATACTTAGCTCCTAACGTAACGAAAGGTTTTGCGGACAAAACAACGTTTTTAAAACCCAGAGAAAACGTTCTGAAGGGAGTGAAAACCTCCTGGAAACGTTTGATTACATAGGGGTATAATAAATATAGCATATTAAAATTTTTTCTTAGCTTTAAAGTTTTATTTAAATTAGCATAGTTTAACCTACATATTTCTAAAAAATGTACACTGAAAAAAATTTCATCTGATTATTTACTGTTTTTAACATTAAGGAGGATACATGTCTCTTAAAATATAAATATATAATGCAAAAGCGATTTTGTTTACTGAATATGAAATAATATTTACGGTTTACATATAGAAATTGTCAATACTGAAACAGAACATTAATTAAATGACATAACTACTGTTAAACATACGTTACTTACTTTTTAACACATCAATTATATGTTACTGTCAGACAAATTTTACTGTTTTTACCTGTAAAATAAGCATGAACAAAAGTGAACTTAGAATTCACTTTGTTTCGGTTGGCAATTCTAACAGCGTTTTCGATTGGTTGCTCTGAGAGCATTCTTAGTATATGACTGTCTTTTTTAAAAGTGTACATTAGACAGAGTTAGATATATACTCGGAATGCTCTCGGAGCAACCACTCGAAAACGCTACGAATAATTATGCGCATGCGCAAATTCGGGCACGAACCTTTCATGACGACTGCTACTGCAGCGCACCAAGTTAAACATTCTTTTCTCAAAAGTCGTGCAAATTTTGATCTTGCAGTATATAAGGTCATTTTGCACCTTTACATTATAGCGATGCGTGCGAATATATGCGATTATAGGTACTGCGTCATTAGAAAAGGATAGGTGCGTTGTTAGCGTTCTTGCGTTAGTTTAATAATATTTAATTATGTTGTGTTTAAGAACTTCGACCCACATATAACAGGTTTTCTTTGTAATGAAACAACAAAGGAACAAAAAGAGGTTAGCGTGTTTGCCAGTTTAAGTAACAATCGTAATAATAAACACAATTTAAAAGTGTTTTCTTTTTTAATTCTTAAATCAAAAACCAAAGAATATTTACTGTTGAAAAGCAGTAAAATATCAATCAGGTAACTTAAGTAGATCATTTATAAACAAGTAGTTAGTGTTGGGATTATTTCTAATGTTTAGAACATATTGTTATTACTTTTAAAACAGTAATTTTGAAAGTTTTGCAGCGCTGTGTCTACGTCCCTGTTAAAAACAGGAAAAATTTTTGCATTTAACAGCATTTTATTCGGGTAAATTTCTTTCAGTGTAGCGTTTAATTAGATTTTTATTTATACAAATGTGTAAATTGAAACTACTCCAGCTGATATTTCTTGAAACTACTCTCTACACCGAAAAAAGAAAACAGCGATGGCCACTGTCCAGCGCAGTAATTGTTACTGTGATGAGTATTTAAATGAATAAAACAGTGGTGATTATCATGTGGACACGACTCGCCAGTGTATAGCGCAGTAACCAGAGCTGTCCAGCACACTAAATATCATACAGCGATGATTAGTTTACGAACAGTGACTACCGCTGTCTGGACAGCACTGGTTACTGCGCGGGACAGTATTAGTCAATGTCGCTGAAGTTTATCGCGCTGTCTGTCAGTTCAACAGTTATAGCAGGGTTAAATTTAACCTGAACTGACAGGCAGATTCTGCTTTGTTTTTTTTTCTTTTTTCAGTATGTTTGTAGCGCGACAGTGACTAATGCTGCCACGTGCAGTAACCACCCAGTTAACCAAGATGATCAAATATGGGACAATTTTCGCCCATAATGATTGACTCTCATTGGCCAATATTTGTCTTGATCTGTGTCCACAATGTTACCCAAATTTTGATCAACGTCATGGAAACAATCATTTGCCCCAAAAAGGAACAATTATAAGTCCATGCAATTGACACAAATATGATTGCGTAGTATGTACCAAAACCAGTCAAATATTGGTCAACGACATTGTACACATCCACTACATACATAACCTACATTTGAATACAATTAAAATAGCAAAGGAAATAAAATAATGAAATTCAAATTAGGATAGGATAAATGAATAAAAAAATTTTTTGTTTTATAAAAGTCACTTTATTTTTTATTTGATGTGTTGTAAAATTTTTTAGTTATTCAGTCATTTTACACATTTCTATTTAAAATCTATCAATTATAATTCTAAAATATATTCTTTTAGATGTAGTATGTCATAAAACTACATGACTGAAGAACTAATAAATTGTAATTAACACTATAAAATAATAAATAAAACAATTCACCTTTATATTATGATATATGACTCGTACGATCGACTATGGCAATAACATGTGAATGCGACAATAGGTTAAACGCGTGCAACTTGCGCGCGCAGCTACATAAAAGAACCATACCGTTGTCCAAAAATTGACTTCATCTGGGTCCCCCTTTTTAATCAATATTTGGGCAATTTGTACACTCAATGTTGGATTAAAAATTAGTCAATCTTTGGATGTTTATCACGTGACTTCATGAGATTACAATGTCTGTGGCCAATTATAAATCAATTGTTAGTCAACATGTTGAAACCAATAGGTTTGGCCGAATATTGAATCCCACGTTTGGTTTACTGGGTTATATCAAAATCTACTAAATGTTCAGTAAAGATATTTCACGTTTTGCTTTAAAAAGTTAAAATCTTGAGACAAAATTTTCAAATGTCACCACAAAATTTGTTATGTGGCAACAGTGCTGCCACGCCAAAGAGATCAAATTTTCTGACACTTGCGTCACGTCGCGAAAATATCTAAATTTTGTCTCAAGATTTAAGGTGAAATAATACACGCGAATCGCCAATCTAGGGTGTTTTTAAATAACATTATTAAGAAGTTGATTTAACAATTATAGCAAAATCATTATACTTTATCACACTGGGAGAATCGTTGTTGGCTAAAAATTTCAAAATTTATACAAAAGATTTCTTGTTTTCTTGGCTGGCGTTTTCGAGGTGTAAAAAAAACGCGAACCAAGAAAGCAAACAAAATTCGAAATAGATATTAACTTTTCTTATTCTATCGTATTCTCCCATTTATAAACAATATTTTAAAATATGTTGCAGGATTTTATTATACCATTTGCATATGAATATTATGAAAAACCCTAACTCCGTGACAATATCAGTATTATTTCACCTTAAGGCCAAATTATATTGGCTAAAGCGCTGCCCCTCTTTCTAACTACATGCGCACGGTTTCACCTGGTATATTTCCACCATGCCATGATCCACATTATAAAAAAATAAAAAATTTAGAATGCAAGAAGTATATAATCTTTCTTCTATGCAAGAAGTCGTCGAAGTGTTATACAAGTTTAGGTTATGTCGACGAATGTGAGCGTTTGACACGTCGAGATGAAGTGCTCAGTTACATTTTGTGTAATCATCCGTTAGTTTGAAAATAAATCTGTCGCATAATGTATACAACAAAGACACCAACTTTGCGTATCGACGAATCCGATTTAAAGTGTAAAAACGGCTGTGATTTTTTCGGCAACGCAGAATGGCAAGGTTACTGCAGTCAATGTCACCGGGAACATATACAAAAACAACGCGCTCAAAGGGAACAAGCTTTAAAAGTACAACAACATCGAGAAACGTAAATATTTTTTATCGTTTCTCTTTTTTATTTTTTACGTCATTGAAAACTATGTTTAAAAAGTATAAATATTCTATAGATAAACATTTTCAATAATAGTATTCGATTGTTTAGAATGTTGACGTTTATCTAAATATATTGTATAATGTAGTCTACTACTTATAATATACAATTTTAATTAATTATGAATTTTGATAAACACATTCTACACCTGTGACTGGTGTCCCACAGAGCGAACTCCGTATAATCATTTGCTCAACACAACATATAAAGCTTTGCAATTTGTTTGCTTACAAAATTGTACTTATTTATTAAAAAAAGATATTCTTTAGAAACAACTTTGTATTCATTTTTTTCGCAGCAAATTGTTTACTTATTGTTCAAAATATGTAAATATACAAAATAAATAATTGATGAATCATAAAAACGTGACATTCCATTAATTAATTCATGAAAAACAGCAGCAACTTCATGAGATATTTATTGATAATTTTAATATGAAATAAAACAATGTATTTGATGATTAAATATAATATATTGTATGACATGTTACCTTTTCTTTATTTTTTATAGTTAAATTGTAAAAACACTTTCTATACAAATACAACTATGAGATTTCATTCAACTTTAGAACTAATAAACAAGGAAGTGACTATTCGGACACCGAGTGTACGCGAGTGTACGCGAGTATACGAACGAGTATATGCGAGTGTATTGGAGTATACGCAAGTATACAAGAGTTCATGAACGAGTGTATACGAGTGTACAGGAGTACACCCGAGTATACAAGGAGTACACCCGAGTGTACAAAAAGCTTTTTTTCGTAAACTCGCGAGTGTATAGGAAAGCTTATTTGTATACTCGGTGTATATACAATTGAAACTCCGAGTTTACGGGAGTATAATGAAATACGAGTGCCCAGAGTATATAGAAGTGAACCAGGGCACACAAATACAAATAAATTATAGCACGTGAACATTTTTTTGGGCGAATTTGAATTTGAACTGTCCTGTTTTATCATTTTTGTTGAATTGAATTATTTTGTGCATTGAAAACTTGTTTTAATTAATTTTTTGACATTTAGGCGGGCAGTTTGAATATGATTATCTTGTATAACGCTTTTATTTAATTAAATTACTTGTTATTTTGCAGACATAATTTATTTTAAACTTTTTGGAGTTTTTTAAATATCTGTCAGTAATAAAATAATGAAATGATATTGAGGGAAGTTTTTTTAATTGAATTAATAAAAATATAATTTATAAATACATTTTATGTAAGAATTCTGTCGTAAGTTAGGTATTTTAGTTTTAAAAACGCGACCTAGGTTTTTTTTATCTAACGGAATCATTTGTACTTTCCGTGTACACGGAATTCTGTCGCAAGTTAGATAGTTTGGTTTTAAAAACGCGGCCTAATTTTTTGTTGTTATCTGACGGAATTATTTGTACTTTCCGTGCACACGGAATTCTGTCGTAATTTAGGTAGTTTAAAACCCTTTTCTCAATAACATTTCATTATTTTATTACTGGCAGATATTTAAAAACGACCAAAGAGTTAAAATAAAGAGAGTGTCTATCCACAACCCCACGGTTATAGGTTACGGGTCACGGGTTGACATGAATAAATATTTTGCTCTTCACGGGTCACGGGTCCTCACGGCTCATGGGTTGAAACGAATAAATATTTTTCTTTTTCATGGATCACGGGAAAGGAAGTGTCTATTGGCACGTAACCCGTGCTACCCGTACACGGGAAACTTCATTTCACCCGTGCTATCCGTGCACGGGAAACTTCATTTCACCCGTGCCACCTGTGCCACGGGTAACTTCGACTCGCTCGTTTACCCGTGTCACGGGTAACTTTGAGTCGCCCGTTTACGCGTGCCACCCGTGTCACGGGTAACGTTGAATCGCCAGTTTACCCGTTCCACCCATGTCACGGGTAACTTCGTTTCAATTAATAAATAAGTTGCTTTAATAAATAAGATAAAATTAATTTTGTACTCAATATTGTATATAATATACACGTGGTCTGTACATAGTCAGTTTACTCTTAATCGCTAATTTATTAATTGTCAGTTATTGTTGGTTTATTTTTATCGAATGGCGTTGTGAATTGCTGAGCGCATATCTTGAGCCTGCTGTTTTTTGTGAGAATGTTTTCTTGAAGAAGGTTTATAGCAATCCTACTTTTATTTCTAATTTAATGTGCACATTTTTTCATAACCTCAATTTGAATCTTGATGTCGATCTGACACTTATTTTTGATCCGTTGAGATATGTGCGATTTGAACACAACTATATGTGCCTATTGCAAGAAAACTGTCATTTTCACTAATGCAATTAATTGTTTGAATTGCTCGAGGATTTTTCATGTAAGTTGCTCGAAACGATCACTGAAAAAGACATCTCAAAATTGCAATTATTGCCATAACGTGAACGATACTGAAATGGCTTCTTCAAACAGCAATACTGAAGTTCTTGCAGCTATAGCGAAATTGTCAACTGACATGAATGCTAAATTTGAGATTGTTAACAAGAAAATGGATGAAATGCAAAATGAAATGCAAAATAAAATGGATGAAATGCAAAATGAAATTTGCCAAATGAAATCTTCTATATCGGCTGTACAAAATGATATAGCTGGATTGAAATCTACTGTATCGACTGTTGGTGATAAACTCAATGATCATGATGAAAAGATAAAAGAGATTTCTGCAACAACTGATAACATGTTCATTTAAATGTTTACTATCAAAACGTTAGAAGCATTGTGAATAAATTGTCTTCGTTATTTTGTTGCGATATTGGAATGTATGATTGTATCATTTTAACCGAAACTTGGCTTAAACCCTATATTTTATCGTCAGAGTTCATTGATATTCATTTATTTGATGTGATTCGCCGTGATAGGCCAACGAAGAGAGGTGGTGGGGTGTTGATCGCTATAAAGAGGACTTTTAATTTTCATATAATTGACTCTTCATATATACTAAACTTGATTGACCCAATTGATATTGTGGGTATAAATATTAATTTTACTTCAATGCACTTGATTATTATAGCTATTTACATTCCTCCAATTACTTCTTCTGATCTGATTGAAATCCTCTTTTCTGAATTGTGTTATTTTAATTATTTATGGGGACCACATTTAATTATTCTGGGTGACTTTAATTTTTCAAATTTTACATCTGTACATATTTTAGATACGAATGATTCGAAAATTGGTGCATTATTAAATTTTGTTAACTTTTATAATTTGACTCAATATAATTATATATACAATTGTAATCTAAAGTTACTGGATATGGTATGGTCTAGCATTAAGTGCTCAGTTGATATTGAAATTGACTCTATATTTAAAATTGATCCATTTCATCCACCATTAAAAATTTATTTATTTGTACCGGGTCATCATAATGATGTTTTTAAAATATCATCTCATTCAGTTAGATATAATTATAAACATGCGAACTTTCTAACTATTAATACACAACTTATGTCTATTGATTGGAATGATCTTTTTTTGAGTGATAACCAACAATCTATTGATGTTATGTGTGATAAATTTTATGAAATACTCTATCGTATCATTAGTGATAATGTTCCTACATTTAATTCCAAGTGTCGTCTGGACACCTGCGCAACGTGGTGTTATCCACAAATTAGAATATTGTCAGAAAATATTTCTAAAATATCTGGAGTTTAAATCTACAGGTACCTACCCTGCTAAAAATTCCCATATGTGATCACATATATGGTCACATAAGTTATAACATATGTGATCACATATGTGAAAATATATGTGAAAATATATGTGATAACAGGCCAATTTCAAACATGTGATAATATATATGGTCACATCTGTGATCATATATGTGATTTCTTATGTGATCACATATGTGATTTCTTATGTTATCACATAAAGATTAACACGTCAAATTGGTTAAAATTTCTTATTGAAAAT